>JAOBAT010057932.1:120-26774 GCA_026413305.1 Hydrozoanthus tunicans | reverse complement strand
GGAAGGAGGAGGGTCCGCTGGATTTTTTTTGGTTTAAAGTTTACACGCTCAATATTTTTTGGGTCAAAAATTAGGTCGCGTATTTTTTTAGGTCACACCTCTGAGCGAACTTTCGTGGCGATCAGTGAATCAAAATAATATTCATTCGAACGTTTTTTCAACGGTGTGTGATTTCCGGAAAAACTGCTGATACCAAAGAAGAGAATATCGAAACTGTAATCTTGCTTACTTCTCCTGTTTTTTTCTATGACTACGCATTATTTAGGTGTATTTCTTGGGTAGGATATTTTAACGCTAATTATTTTTGGGGTCTAAAATTTCAGACCATAGGCTTACCACCCTAAGTATGTGTTTCTGTTCAGTTGAGCTATTTTGAGGTTTGTCAGTAACTCGCACAGAATTCGTCCTCGTAACCTTCTCCTGAATTAGACATGCTCCTAACTAGAAATCATGTTAAACGACCGTTGCTTTGTTGTGTGTTCATATTCACTGTTCAGAGCTTGGCGAATTAGTTAGGGACTTATGGGAGTTTTAAAAAGGTTGTTGGGAATCGGGCTGCGGGAGAGCGAGGTAATAGGATAGAGAAAGATTAGGAAAGATTCTCTTCTATTACCTCGCTCCCCCGCAGCCCGATCCCCCAAAACATTAAAACTCACACAAATCCTCAACTAATTCGCACAGTCTTGATAAACTGCTAAGCAGCGACCGTTTACTGTGACCTTGATTTAAGAATGTAGGTAATTCGGAAAAAGAACACGAGGACGAATTCTGTGCGAGTTATTGACAAACCACAAGAGAGCTCGACTGAACGGAAGTGCATTCTTAGGTTGGTACGGCCGATGGTTAGAATCGTGAATTTTTTTCGGGTTTGCCTATAACACCCCCCCCCGTCACTTATACTCGAGTACCCCTCCCCCCGGGCCTTTCGAACGTTAGCCATTTTGTAGGAGCAAAACAACTACCAGCACCCCAAAGATTAAGACCATGAACATTTTTGAATATCCACTTTTCAGTTGATTACACTAATTCGTTTCACTTGCTCACCGATACACTGAGCAGTTTGGAACAAGTCCTGAGTGTCTGTAAATGTGTAATTGAAACAGTAGTAATTGTCAGTCATATGTAAGTTTCGTATTCCAGATCGATTATCTCTTTTTGAAGGCTTCGGTGTCAGTTGTGGCATGTGAATCATTTTAGCTCTGACAGATAAGAATTGAAAAAATAATCAACAACTATATTGATAATGATGAATGATAATAATGATGATGATGATGATGATTATGTTGATGAAGATAATTAGAAACAATAAAAAATAACAATAATGTATTGATAATAATAATAATAATAATAATATTAAAAGTAATAATAATGACAATAATAATAGAAATAAACGAAACATTACCTTTATTTTATAAAAGATAACATAAAACATGTTTTAAGATTGTCCAAGATCCGTGATATGTACGAAATACGTATATGAACATTTTCCACCCTTTCCCCACTCTCCGGTCAAAATATATTTAGCGCTACCCTTCGAGTTTCTTCCTTTCGCCGTGCGCCATGTGTTTGCCTCAGGCAATAGAGACCGCTAATCACCGTTTAGCCATAGTGTTTCTAGAACGTTAACTGAGACTTTGCTTTTAGTTTCTAGTCGGCAAAATAATGAGCCAGCACGTCGTAGCGTGACATCACTAAGTCTGGTTTCACGGCTCCGGGGTACGTGTGTCCTTTCCGGCCTCATCTTTCATTTGCACGAAAGCTCTGGAAATGAGAATTGGTTAACGATCAATCGTATCATACCTGGAAAATTAAACAGAGAAGCTACAAAACTGGGCATTTTCCACGCAAACTTGTCTATATATAAGAATAGGATTTTGACCTGTTATTGCGGTTTGCCTGGTCACATGCACAGAGCGTTTATATCAAGAACAAGGGACTCCGCTTTTAAGGGTAGATATAACGTCATTCAGGCACTGCAAAATGATTATTTTATTTGATTGCGGTTTGTTAAATCATGTTCGTGTGCAAAGAATTAAATTAGAAATTGATCATTCATCATAAATACGAATCTGTTTAAATAGTCAATTTTGATGCCAACAGCCGAGTTGTAAAAATGACGCATTTTCGCCATAAAGCAGACGTCCATCCCACATTCGTTAGACGTTTCTTTTTGCATATAGTCTCAATAGCGACATATACTAAATCATATCTATCTTCGAGCTAATCATTGTAAAGTACGCGCTCTACCGAGTTTTTTCTTAATTTTAAGAAAATTCATCATTCAGCCATTCATCTCAATGGTTGACCTTTGTAAGCAAATTCGTTCCTTTCTAGTTGAAAAATTTTAGGTTTGAGTTTAAGGAAAATTCTATGTGGGAAACATCGAAAATCAAAAGGTTTTCTTTGCTTTTGTTTTGGAGTCCTATGATTGGATTTATTATTATAAGACAAAAAACATTGCTGAAAAATAAATTTTATTGCATTTTATATTAGTTTAAAACTATGTTGACCAGGTTGATGTAGCCCAAACCTTTTAGTGTGAAAGGGAAATCCCACAGAACAATAGAAGGTTGCTTAGTCCTTACTCGAATAGCTCAGGTATATAGATACTAGTGCAGGGTGTGGGTGTAGATAAAGTTAAATGGGTATGTAATATCGCGCTGAATGGATCGGCAACCATTTATTAGTCGTTGCGCTTTCTAAAATAATAACAACCAAATCTTATTAAAGTCTACACTAATGAAAAAAATAAAAGAACAAATTAATGGTACTTAGAAATACGTTGCCTCTGCTAGTGGAATCACTCCTTGAAATTACAATCTATCTCAGCAACTTATTGTCTACTTTGGCTTTCGCGCCAATTTTACACTCAGTTCCAGTCTCTTTCCATTTTTACTAGTTAACAGTCTCTTCAGGTTATGAAACATCAATGAGTACAGGTATGCACGTATTTTTTTATAAGAACCAGTAAATTTTTCCGAGGCTCATTGTTCTTAATTTTTCGGCAATTTGAGCCTCAAATTGTTCTTAAATTGTTCTTATTTCTATGTGTGGTTTACATCGAATAAAAACTAAGCTAAGGTAATGCAATACGTGTATTGGAAAACAAAGTGTAAAGACTAACTTCGGGGCAAGTATGTATACGTGTACTGCGACTAGGTTAAAGTAACGACTGGTTTATAGGAGAGAAACTGCAAAGCATTTCTGTATTGCTATAAGTCAAATGTCGAAGCTCGATAATGTTTCAAAATAGTAATCGAGCCCGAACCTCAGCCAGTTCTTAACTTGTTCTTAAATTTTGGCCAATCTGATCCTCGTTGTTCCGATAAAGTTGTTCTTATAAAAAAAAGCGCGTAGGTGTTGAAAGAGATTTAGATGTACGTACAGACATGGGTTGGGAGGGCAGGTGAACATTAGTATTTAAACTACATTGACATATTTAAGAAAAGATGCAAAACAATTTTTCCTGTTTTGTAGTTTATCAGATAGAGGGTCTGGAGTCAAAGAGGTTCCGAAGAAACAGCGATGGTGTTACAACTTTGGCGCCAAACACCGCAGACCCGATACAACCGCCGTGGCCGGGCGTGGTGACTGGCCCTCCGCACCAGACCCCCTCAGGTAACCCATTCGAGAGGTTGAACACGACAGGGTTGACCGAAGTCGAGATTGAGAAACAGAAAGGAAACGGAAGGAATAATAGTGATTTAGACAACAATGGTTTCCCTAAAGGGCTTAATTTTACGCGCGGTACATTGTCTCCCACTCATGACTTGAGACATAAAGCAAGCGAGCCTCACCCAATAACGGGCTCTAATTATGATAAGAGCAAGGACACAAACGGCAAGTCTGAAACACATTCCTCCCTTAATGGGAATGGAGGTAACAAACCAAACAAACACAAGAATATGGATGAGGAAAAATTGGCAAATGGAAAGGAGAAACAATCGTTAGGTTGGAAATTATGTCACACGGAAATTGCTATCGTGGCTGCCGGTGGGATTGTAATCATTCTAATTATAATTATATTGTTGTTATGGCGTAAAATGAAAAACCGAGGTAAAATCGAAGTAGCAGTGTCGCAAACAAGTGTATACCACGCTGCTACCAATGAAGTGTCAATACAGACAATAGGAACACGCGATTCGTAACCGATCGGTTTATTTAGCAATTATATACACTACGAGGTGGTGTTTTCTTTAAGTCAGTAGTCGATGAAAAGCAAAGCGGCAAGTTTACTATTGGATTGATTGAAAACGACACTGTTTTAGTAGAATTCGAAACCAACTACTGTCCTTCATTCAAATTTGAACCGATAAAAACGAGTGTTTAAAGAATCAGCCATATTTTTCATTTTAAAAACTCCGGCAGATTCGCTACTCGCTGTCTATCGACCAATAGACAACGAGTAGGTTACTAAGTAGCCAATCAGATTGCAGCATTCATGATAGTATGTTAGTTGGTTTCTACTGAATTGAATTGGAATTCCTTTTGCATGAATTCTATGGTTCTTGACCACACCCAGTATACGATAAACTTGCCGTCCAGTTTTATTCTTGCCTCAGTATAACCTCTGGGGTGCCACGTCGCCTCACGTTTTTTTCAATTTCTAGAACAATTAGAAAATTTGTTCTTTTTGCTGTTGGGATATCCGGGGGGTGTAAACCCTCTATGGATATGATAGGGGTGCACGTCGAATTTTTTTAGGAATAGGGGGTAAAAATCGGCCATTTGGTGTTTTATAGGGGTTTTCAGAGAAAAGTCAAGATTTAATATTTTAAAATACGGTATGTTTTTTCTGTTGATTTCTCCTGTTTTTTTCAAAGTAGATGCTGCAAGTTATTTCTAAGGTCAGCAAATTTTCCCGCCTAGTACCCTTGATCTCTATCTCGAAGTAACCTCCCCCCCCCTCTTCCCCACTCTTCTCCAAGTATAATATACTTTTTAAGCACTGCTTTGGTCAAGTTTTTTAAACACTGCTTTGGTCAAGTATCCTCGACACTGTTTTGACTAAACGTAATAGACGCCAAATGTGACAGTTATAAGTCTCTGTTTACGTCAAAGCTACGGTTCACTGGGGGTTGCAAGGGCTTTTAGCCATTCTTGAACCACAAAGACAAGTTTATCTCTTAATTACTTAACTGTTTAATACAGCTACTTAAGTCCCGTTTGCACAACACCGATGTTTATGGTACGGCACGAATGAAAATGACACTGATGCCAAGTAGACGAGCACGCCTCGGTGAATGCTTTCCCCAACCCCACCCTGGCTCATTTCACTCCCCGAACGAGACTGGGTACGAGGTTGTTCCAGGCCAAAACTTTACTAGTGCTCATACCACCTCGACTCGGAGATATTCCGAGCAGGGGTAACTGACTTGCTACTCATTACTCGGGCCGTGAGTCACCGTTCTTTTTTTTCGTCGTGTCGTGTTGGTATCGTGGGCTCGCAAAATCGGTATGCGGTTTTGCGTGGTCACTGCACAATGCTTAGCGGGCTGCATGTAAAAGCACGAGGCTTCACTTGATTTTGTTTACTTTGTAAGTTAATTGTTCTATTGCAAAGTAAAAATTGTTGTATTGAAAGTAAAAGTAACGGCCCGAGTGCAGGCTACCAGTAGCCTCTTATTCAACTAACATAAGCACGGACGAAGACCGAGAGTAACCAACCAACCAACAGTTCAGCCTTTAGGGTGATAAAAAACCGTGACAAAGAAAGTTTTTTGGAGGAAGTTGAACCTAATGTAAAACGTGGGGTTACAAAGAGGCTATATGAAGAAAACATAACCTGAAATTTCTTCGAGCCGTACTCATTCTTTGGCCAGCACCTTTGGTATTTTTATCCGTACCGAGCGAAAAAATTAACTGTTGTGCGTGTAGCTATCTTAAATTTAGAAGATTAATCATTTAGTCGATGTGAATCTAATAAAATCTTTAAAATCAAGTATTAGACTTAAACTGTACTTGATTTTAAAGATTTTATTACACTTTAAAATTAGGCTCATTATACTTACATTTATGTCTAATCAATTAAATACTTTGCCATACGACGCATGCCTTCTGTTCGTTACGGGCTAAAGGCGAATTCGAAGGTAACATAAATTTGTTCTAAATATTATTCAGACGATAACAAAATGGCTGCTTGATGCACATGCATGGCTGTAACATAAGGCAGATTATACGAGAAAATAAACTAAATACTCAATTTATTTGTTCATTTTTTGTAAGGGTAACTGCAGTATGACAGTACGCCTTAGCAGCCAAATGTATATCTTATTGATATTTGCAATACGCATGAAAACATATCCACGTGTAGCACGCGCAATATGAGTTGTTTGTTATCATTATAATTAATTATTATCAATATTGTTATTGTTATTGCTTCTTGGATTGTTTTCTCGATTATATCTTTTCAAACCAACCAACCCTTGACATTGAAATTTAGAAAAAACTCAAAAATACGTCACAAAAACAAACACTTGAAAGAGAAACGCTGAAAACAAAAGTATAGCGTCGGTAAAAAACAAAAAGAACTCGTAAACTTCCTTAAAAAGTTAATTACTGTCATGGCGCCATCTGAAACAATACACTTTGAGCGTAAGCCCTACGTCAAAAAGTTTGAACTCGCTCCTAAAAGTCTGCGCGCCTAAAATTCCACACATGAATAGAAATTTTTGATTACCAGCTTTTTTCTTCTTAATGTGTACACTTCCCCTTTTCACATTAGTTTTGTCCTTAGTTTACAATATTCATCTACGTTCATTTATCTTACACTGACGTTAAGTAATTTTTCTTTACAAAGGAAACAGCTCCGTGGTGCCGGAAACTTTTACTCCAAAGTATTTTATCAATGAATGTTTTTCTTTTACTTTAATACAGCGGAATCCCGGTTTAACGATATGCTAAGGGGACGTCAAAATTATATCGTTAAACCGGGATATCGCTATACCGAGATTCCCGGTATAACGATATTGTGGGAAAATTTCTAAAAATATCGTTATACCGGGAAATAGGTGACGTACGCATTTTTACTCTATGTTCAAAATGTTGAAATTAAGGGAACTGTTAAAAGGCAGATAAACAATGATCTATAAAGCGGCTTAAAACACATCAATCAGTATTCATGGCTGCTGGAGCGTAAGCAACAACGATGGTTGTTGACAGAAACATTGATGTATTTTTTTGTTTTGTTATAAAACCAGCATTTACTGTGCTCTGTCACGTTTATTTATCGTTATACCGGGAAAGATTTTGCTCTCGGGGTACAAAATCCCGATCGTTAAACCGGGAGTATCGTTAAACCGAAGATCGTTAAACCTGGGTTCCACTGTAGTATGAATTCTGATAAAGACCGTTCCATCATTTTTCCAATTTTTTGGTTTGTTTTACCAAGTTTGAGAATTAAATATCTTTGTTCCCATATCAATAGCAGCGAGAACACTTCCAAAGAATAAGTTTTGTTTATGATTACGTTTTAGTCTTCAGTTTTCGTCTGAGCCAACAGAAAAGCTAAGGGCTTTTTAAAGAAGCCTAAGAATTCTATTTCCGATTAAAAAGCCGACCAATCCCACCTTTGGCGATGCAAGTAGGCTCTTTGCATCTGGGGGTCACTTGACCAGATCTACTTAAATCAAGCAGCAACGACAAAATGGTACCCAGAAATGGAAAGAGCAGGTTAACATTAGTGTAAAAAGGCAAATTTTCAGCTTTTGACCAAAAATATCTTAGAAAAGGCGAGTAACAGAAAATAGGATATTTTCTTAGAATTTGTACGACTGGATGGCAAATTTTACTCTCCAGTACCATTTTCACATACATTTATTTACTTGTATTAGACAAACTTTGATTTTATATTTGCAGTTATTTTTTAAGTACTTAACGTCGAGACTTGAAACCCTGCCATCTAACTAATGTTGACCTTCTTTTCTGTTTCTGAACATCGTGACCTTTAACTGCAAAGAGCCTATTGAAAATAAGAGGAGAAAACTAAAATGTTGGATTTAGTTCTTATAGAAAACCCTTCTTCTTACCTCGTTCCCAGGAACTCTCTTTCTCCTTTCCTTCGTCCCCAGTACCTTTCCCTCGTCCTGGGAACGAGTTTGGTGCATTTACTCAAATGTATAAACGTATTTTTGTATCGTCGGTGGATCCGGAGAGATCAGCTGCGGCCTTCCTCGCAAAAGTCTACTTTAAAAACCAAAATACCCTAATTACATTCACAAATTCGCGAAGTCGTTAAGAATTTATTCGAACTACTTTAAGAGGCGCGGTTACAATATCTTGATAGACGAACAAATTTTGTTTTACAACGAACATCATCTCTAAATCTGACATTCTTTACATCCATTAAAACATTCCGTCTCAAATAAACAAATTGCGCAGCAACCACGTGACCGGACCGGTCCCAACCCCTCCCACACTTGTTGAAACAGGAATCGTTAATGAAATTTTGAACTAGTTTATCGACATATACAAGATTACTTTTTTACAATTTTTACTAATACACTGTTTTATCAATATATAAGGAGTTTTCCTTTCACTAAACTGTAAATGATAAAATTTGGCTTGTTTTAGCGGATGACCTCACCACAGAAACACGAATCACATCACAGGTAGCCTAATTGCTCAGATTTGACACACACCGGGCCGGGATGTTAGTTCAAGCCGAAGAGTTTTACCAACTGTTCGCAATGCGTTGTCATTAAATGTACAGCCGAAAACATTTTCGGAATGATTAATGTGCTGATATTCTGCACGCTTTTTTATAAGAACAACGAGGCTCAGAATGGCTAAAATTTAATAACTTCCGAGCTTCGACATAATGATTTGTAGTTTCTCTCTTTTAATCAGTCATTGCTTCAAATTATTAGCAGTACACGTATATATACTTGCTCCGAAGTTAGTCCTTACAATTTGTTTTCCAATACATTTATTGTAGTACCTTAGACTTAGTTTTTATTCGATTTAAGCCACACATAGAAATAAGAACAATTTAAGAACCGTTTGAGGCTTAAATCGCCGAAAACTTAAGAACAATGAGCCTCGGAAAAATTTACTGCTTCTTATACAAAAAAACGTGTAGTCATTGTTCAGATTAAGTCTGAAGCTCGACCCGACAAGATGGTAAACGAATCATAAGAACGTCCATCGTAAAATAAAGGTTTCGTTCCTGGTCATCTTACACCCCTTGCGAACGACATCAATGATTCTTTTAAAAACAGAGATGATAAGTAAGTAAGTAAACTTTATTTATACAGGGTAGTCCATTCAGCTCTAAGGCTGGTCTCCATAGAGGCCCTGTATCTAAAAAGTTAAAATACATCAATAATTTTATCGCCTAGATAAATATAAGTCTAAGATAAAAACTACATTAAGTGTTAGGTGAGACTCCACAATGAACCCGTCACCCTTGTGGCACACCAAACGAAGGTTTATTTTGCGTCGTACATTATTGTTCTTAATTTGCCGCTAAAGTTTTTTTTCGTTTTTATGAGTTTATCCAAATATCTAGCCGTCAGTAGTGTCACCAGAACGTTTTGAACTTGAAGTCATTTGCTTTTGCCGGTCATCTTTAGCGGCACCCACCACCAAATGCCTAATATTCCTGCAAAAATAAGAGAAGTATTTTGCATTTATATGCATTTTTATATATCATAATTTATTATCAATTATACAATACTTAATGGAGGTTAAGTGGTACCCATTCAAATTTCTACTCACTTTATACCGAGCCCTTAATATTTTATCGAGTTTGTGGCCGAAATAATTGAAATAATGTTGAAACAATACAAAAGGAACAGCTAACCAGACTCAACCAAGTTTATTGGCAGTCAAAGCTCATCGGAGCAACTGAAAACGAGCCAGTGAACCGTGGGACTTGAAACGAGTGATTGCGCGTGTTTTGAACCAAAACAGCTCGTGACTCTCGGCCTTTGTGTTTTTCAAGTGCTTCAATCCAAGCTTGAACATTTGCTTGTGATTAAGAGGAACACTGTTTACCTCGTGATCTAAGGAACAACAATACGAACTTAACAATCAGTAGCACAAATTCTTAAATGACGGATTTTAACACATAGAATAATTAATAATGTTAGTTATCAAAGTTGATTCTAATTTTTTACAAAGATTGTTTTGTTTTTGTGATTCAGTTGCTCAACAGATTTTGAGTTTTATTGTGTTGTTTATGATACTCTTAAGTAACGAAACTCCTTTGTTGTTTTTTGTTCTTTGTCCTTCCAAACTACACACATTGAAAACTAAGAATAACAGTTAACGAGTTGTTTTAGGCAATTATAAAAAGCTAGCGAGTTATTCCAAAATGAAGCGAAATGTCAATCACGTATTAAATTCAATATCACGCACAGCGCTGGGAGATCGTCACACGCTCTCGACCACGAAACGTTAACAACTGTAAACCTCGCCTTCTAGCCTTCTGTCCCTATCTCCATAGTGGTGTTTGTATTTTAATTGTTGAATAGCACCATTCCTGTTGTCACGTTTGTGTAGAACTCGACTAACGCAATCCAGAGCTGGAAAAGCAGGCGAAGAACTGATACTCGATCGAAACTGCACGATCGTCTACTCATGTTGTCCACTGTTGAAAGGATTGTCTCGAATGTTCTTGTGGTAGTTCTATTGACCACAGCTGCAGCGAAGAGAGCAAGTGAGTTTAACCTTTCCTATCGAAACAGAATTTTTATCTTTGTAGCGAGAGTGCCGTGGTAGAAACTTGGAATTAGTAAATTGAATTTACACTTGCGCATAATTGAAATCTCACGCATATCAATTCCGTTCCCTAAACTGTGCTGACTACGATGTTTTACATCCTCTTACATCGCAGACACAACTATGATGTTCATACTCGTTCAACCCCGTCCACATATGTTCCTGCCGTGTTATAATTATGTTATCGAGTCTCAGCTGCGCTGAGTTCTTCTGCATGCTTTTGCTGTGCAGTTTATGTACTTGTAAGTTAATAAGCGAATCGAAAGTGAAAGTATAAGCTCAACAAGGTCCAAACTTGCCAAAATTAAAATAATCAGAACTTTTTCTCTCTTCATAGATAAAATACGTTAACCTGATTATACTAGGTACATGTAAACATCATTCAAATCTCGAGATCGTCTGATTCTGTGTTTAACTTATGTCTAATGGACCGAAATACAACTGTTTGAATAGAAGGAACTCAATAGAGCTTGAATCTCCTAAACGCTTATCTTGTTAAAATACTATTTGGAATGTTGTTTATTCGCCAAAACCATTTCCGCATTTTCACTAAATCGAAGTAATTCAGCCTTTGGGTGAGAAAAAAGCATTTCTAATTTTAAGTCTCTACTACTTCTAAAACGGGAAGAAAATAAATGAAGACTTTTATAACAAAATGGTGATTTCGTTTCAAAGGTCGCGGTTTTTATATTGTTCCGACTAAAAGCAATTGTGTTTGTCTTTATAATCTGTTTTATCTGCAGTGAAACCCGCGGAGAAGCAGCTGTTGGTTGGTTACTGGGGACAAAACTGTGCAGGGCCTAGATACGGTCCTCAGCACTATGAAAAGCCTTTGGCATACTTTTGTCAGAACTCCAAGTTTGATGTGCTAATATTAGCCTTCATAGACGAGCTGTTTGACACAAGAAACAAAAGTAAGATTCTTCAAATACAGGAAACAAATAGTATTCAGCAATCAATAACAATAGTTTTCTTGCTTTTATAACAAATTCTTAAGAGAATTTCTACACTTACGTGAGACTTAGGCCCACTCCGGGTCCTTAGGTTGCCTTAAGTCGCCTTAAATCGCACTAAGTCGCAGTCATTTTTCACATCATTATTTTTTGAAATTGCCTTAAGTCGCAAAAAAATTGCAGTCTTTTCCTTAAATCGCCATAAGTCGCCTTAAGTCACAATGAGTTGCTCTAAATCGCGGCGACAGTTAAGAACCCGGACTGAGGCCTAAGCTTAAGAGTATGTCAAATTAAATTCAGTATTATTTGCATTGTTGATACAAAACACTTGCTAAAGATCCCTAGACAAGGGCTCAGAGATGTCATGTCTAATTTTTCAGTGACTTCGATATCCCGTACTGACGTATCACGTTAGTTTCACATCAGTTGCGTTACACGCTAATAACAACTTCCAGTTTGAAAAGGTGATCACAAAATTTAAGAATTCTCTATTCCATTTAATTGAGATGTGAGTAAAAACTGAACCCGCTAATTTCCATGAAGTATTCTTAATTTATCGCATACCGTGATACGAAACAACAAATATATATTTCATTACTCATTTCATTATTCCAGGCAACTAATTTACTCTTTTGAAAAACCAGGAAATATGAACTATTTAAGAATAATTTGAGGCTGAAATCAGTTGCCAAAAAGTTTAAGAACAGCCCAGCCTTAGCCGAAAGTTACTAGTTCTTATAAAAAGTCTCGAGACGCCTGTACAAATCCTGGAATTCTACTTGGTTCTCGATCACGCGAAACAACACGAGGCCTTGAGGTCAACATACCGCCTGATGAGTAAAAAAGTTAGCATAACGAGATCCATAAGAGATTGTTAGAGAAAGAATGTGGTCGGACCCCCAGGCATATCTCACTTTTTTGTGTCCCCCCAATATTTGAACCCATGCTACGACCCTGTCTAAGAAAAGCCGGTGACTCTTTATTAATACGAACATAACAGATGTTTAGACAGCTTTTTTCAAGAGAGTTTACCAAAGTCTTTTTTTGACAAAGTCAGAATGCTGTAAGCGGCCTATACGAACTGAACCAATTTAGTGTTAAACATGCTAGCTAGTAATAGGTGAACAAGTGACAGATAAGTGAAGAAACTGTTTGAACTCAATAAGAAAAAAATACAAAATAAGGAACTAATCCTTAATGGCACTGATACAAGTCCAAGTTAATTCATTAAATATCGTGCGTGTAGGAGCTCGTTTCCACTTTTTATGTCTCGCTTTCGTGTTTTAGAGTAATACCGCAGACTGTTGGCAACGCAAGCCTCCAACTTTCGATAGACAAACAGATAGGAAATCCAAACCTAGACTCTTCCTGCATGTACCATCTGTAACAACTAACAGTGGAATGCACTGTGACCAAATAACATGGTTATTGTTCATTTATCTATAATGATGACGTGACCTTTTGATTTAGACCAGTACCCAGGGATCAACCTGTCCGACCATTGTGGGTACAGCCCCAACCCAGATTACCCGTTCCTGTTCAGGTGTCCCCACATCGAGGCAGCCATTGAACAGTGCCAGAAGGCGGGTAAGAAAGTCACCATGTCCCTTGGTGGAGCCACAGGCGATGGAACTTTGCACTCTCCGCAGAAAGCGCTCTATTTGGCAAACAACTTGTGGCAGTTGTTTTTGGGAGGAACAAATGCTTCCTTTGCCAAACTGAGGCCGTTTGGAAAGTAAGTATAAACCGGCTCAATATTCGCGTACATACACGCGCATATTTTTAGGCCACTTGAAAAAAGTTCTCCGGTTTATCATCAGCGTGCGCACAGATTTTTTCCACCGCATTGCCTTTTTTAAATAAAAGAGATCGGAAGTTGAGAATTTTTCCCTGCTGCGGAACAATAGACGCGAGAAACATTTCGGCCGGCGGCATATTGCGTCACTTGGGTCCCAGTATGTGTTGCCAGTGACCTCACCCTCAGTGATTCAGAAATAGTTTTTTTACTTGCAAATCTTTCCTTTTTCTTTAAAGAAAATTTCGACAGATCACTTGCCACTTGCTGGTTTATATACTATTTCAATTTCAGTTAGTATTGGCTTAATCAATCTCTACCTCGCACCATCGGCGCTCACTAGATATTCTGCCACTATCCAAATCAATTGAAATAGATTAAGTGTTAATTAGCAACTTTGTGGCGAGCTAGAGGGAATAACAGCGGTTTGATGAATTATTTTCCAGGGCAGTACTGGATGGTATTGACATGGACATTGAGGGGGGGAGCAACAAGTACTACCCCACCCTAGTGAACAAACTGCACAGCTTGATGAGTTCTGACCCTAGCAAAGAGTATCTCATCACAGGCGCCCCACAATGCCCTTGTCCAGACGCGCACCTCGGACCACAGATCCCTGGCACCGCTTTACAAGGTGTGAATATGTTTGCTTGGTCGTTTACTGATTGACTATGTTTTTTGTCTAACAGTTTGAATTATTTTGGAGGTGCAACCAGAAGTATGCATCTCCGACAGTACTAAGGGAGAAGATAATAATTAACAAGTTTTAGTCCTCCAGCCGTGTTCAATGAAATCATTGTATAGAACAACACATCTTAGCTGCCTTAGATAGCTCGATATACGAGCTCCTCAGATCAGCTCTTTGGTTACACATGTCAAATACAACATCGCATTACATGTCAAATACAAAGCCGCACTGCATCGCGCCACATGCCCAACATAAAACCACACCACTCCGCGCCACATGTTCAATGCAACATCATAGCGTACCACAACGCGCCACACCACATGCCCCATACAATACTGCACTGCGCCACATGTCCAGTATAACACCGTAGCGTACTGCATCGCGCCACATTCCAATATAAAACCGCACCATTCCTCGCCGCATGTCCAATGAAGCATCGAACCACACATGTCCAATACAACATCGTAGCGTACTGCACCGCGCCACACCACATTTCCCATGCAATATCGCACTGCTGCGCATGTCCAATATAAAACCGCACCATTCCGCGCCGCATGACCAATGAAGCAGTGAAACACACATGGCCAATACAACATCGTAGCGTACTGCACCGCGCCACACCACATTTCCCATGCAATACCGCACTGCTGCGCATGTCCAAAATATAACCGCACCATTCCGCACTGCATGTCCAATGAAGCATCGAACCACACATGCCCAACACAACATCGTAGCGTACTGCACCGCGCCACACCACATGTTCCATGCAATACCGCACTTCTGCGCATTACCAATTTAAAACCGCACCACTCCGCGCCGCGTGTCCAATGCAACACCGTACCACACATGTCCAAAACCAGGAAAATTGCTTGAAATATTTAGGCCAGCCTTCGCACAAGTTAGCCTGGGTTATTATGTCTTGGGGCTCACGCTAGATTACACCTGTAACGATTGTACCCAGAATTTATAGAATTTATCAGTGTTAAAATTTGTGAGAGATTGTTTCGAAGTTGACAGCGAGTTATCTTGTTTTATCCCTTTAAGAAACTGGAAAATACTTCAACCACATCTACATCCAGTTTTACAATAACTACTGCTGGCCGGGTGACAAGTCGTTTGAACCGGTACTGGAGAAGTGGTTGAAGTTTGCCACTAGCACACAACCAACTGGGCCACGTGTGTTCATAGGCCTCCCAGCCGGTGTCGGTGGAGCTGGACAGGCGTTTTACTACCTGCCACCAAATAAGTTCGAAGCAATGTACGAGGTAAGGCGAATTTGACCAAAACTGCTGCTGTCAATAATGATAAATTGATAGTGCTTTCAAGAAAATACTGTTTCGTAGACTACCGGTAAAACAATCATCATACACGCTTTTTTTTATAAGAACCAGTAAATTTGACCGAGGCTCATTGTTCTTAATTTTTCGGCGATTTGAGCCTCGAATTGTTCTTAATTTGTTCTTATTTCTATGTGTAGTTTAAATAAAAAAAAGTCTAAGGTACTGCAATACATGTATTTGAAAACATTTTGCTCGACGGGTGTATTCTTGATCAATTCACTAGTCCACTGAGCGTGTAACTGAGAATGATATTGATAAAAGATTGAAGAAGGTTAGTAAAAAACATTAATACAAAACTGTAAAAACTATTAAAACTAAATATCAGAAGGTTTATGCTCAAATATGATCATCACTAATTACTGCTAATTAATAATAACAACAAAATAACAACAAAAATTAATACAGCGTGATCTTATGTGGTATATTTCAGAAGTATCAAAATTTCAAAGTAATATAATATATATCATTTACAGAAATAAAAGTTCTGAACTTATGTCGAGTTATGACTTGTAGTAATAAAGTAACTATTTCATGAAAAAATACCACGTATTTTAGTTTTACAGTCATGTTCCATTTTCAGTTTGGTATGAGTTAATAAAACTATATACAAATTTTATACTTGATCATGAAGATATCACAGATAGTGTTTTTAAACAATATTTAAAAATAGGTTGATTTTTAGTCTGATTTAAAAGTTTTCAAAATTTTATCGAGTGTTTCGGCAGATACATCTGCCTTCATCAGCGGTGTTAAAATGTAAATTTGTCGATATCCGTCCAACTAAAGAATAAGGTGCCGAAATACCAAATAAGATCACTTGGCATCGTTTTGAGGACAAAGACTTCGGTAGACTGCATCTGGGAATATTTATGTGGTCATTCCCTGCATCGAATGCCACGCTTCTAAAAAGAGCTAGTGTTCTGTGGCGCCGATTCGGGCGTTGCCGAAATCAATAGAGCGGTCATGCTTCACATGTTGTGCTAATTTTAACTTGAAATTACAGAAATAACATCAAAGGCAACTATACATTTACATTTTTAAACATTTCATCGTGCCTGATTGCAACTTTAACATATTTTTTATAGTATTAAGATAGTATTTGGAAGTAGCAAGAACAACATGTAGGTGCGTCAGTGGTTTATCATACCTAGTACTAAAATGTGTAAAAAAACTTAACTTTTTTAAGTCATAGTCAATATAAAACCATTTTTGTAGGTCTTTGCTCGTCGTTTTCTTTTGTTTACTAGTCCTGAAGGTGCCCAAAATACAAAAGGTTTTGACATGCAAATCAACAAGTAGCCCGTCAAAACATTCCCACTAACACCTGTGAATGTGCAGGGTCGCGGTTCGTTGAACTTACAACAAAGCATCTTTGTACATTCTTTGTATTTCCCTTTTGAACTCTGTTGGCTTTCATAACCAGTCCCTATAGAATAACTATGGTTAAGTTAAACAGAAATTTTATCCATTTTCCAAAGCACGTGTGTTTTGCACTCACAAGATGTGCCGTTGTTCTTATTGTTCTCAGAGTGTTCGCCATAAACCTGGGATTGGTGGTGTAATGTTGTGGGATTGTTCATGGGATCAGAACAACGTGATCGGAAACAAGACCTACAGCGAGTATGTCTACGATCTGCTATTGAGGAGCGATGAATACTGAGACTCGCTGTGATGATCGCAGCGCTAGCGTTGTTTCAAGTCCTGCAAACTCGATTTGCTGACATCTCTGTGTAAAAAACTAAGAAAAGTACACAGCAACTTGTGATTTTCCATGCTATGCTTATAAACAATATACACCAACAGAGACGACAGTTCACTTTATAATTTATGTGACCCTGTTCTCTGTGTTGTTGTTTTTTTGCCGAGGCTCAGAATGCAAGCGTTTGATATAAAATGGTGTGCATGGCCGCAGTTTCTTAAAAAAGGAATCGTTTAACAAGACAGGAAATAACATCAAATGACCTTCAAGCAATCATACACTCGTTTTCAATATAGGTGTTTAGCGTTCATGCTTTCTTTTGTAAGGACAACAAGGCTCGGAAGATATTTGCTTCTCGTATATACAAAAAATCACCCTTTCTCAAACGCAAACATTACAAACATCTTTTAAAAGGACGTAGGTCTAAAAAAATATTGTTAATGTTTTTGTTGTGAACGATTTGTCAGCTTTTTATCAACTTCGTTCAATGAATTTTAGTCGCTTGCATTTATATCATTGTTTGTAGTTGGTTCCCCCGTTCATGACCGCTGTGGCTGCCGTGTCGCTAAAGTGAGCGAATCGATGCTAGTATACAAAAGTTTATTGTTGTTGGAGACATTTCTTTAATAAATGACACAAGATAATGTTTTTTAAAACACGAACGTTTTAGGCTCCGGCGCAAAACTTTCTCCGTAAGCTGTTTGCGGCATTTGGACAACATTTGAGAAACATACTTAAAGTGCGTAAAGTAAACTACGAAATAAACGTTTATTTCAAAATCGTCGGATTTGTTAGCTTCGTCCAAGATGGTGATTCAGTTCGTTCAACACCGGCGTTTTTCACCGAATGTGATTTTTAAAATTGAACCAGTTTTTGTAAGAAAAGAGAAGTATTTGTCATGGGAACTTGGCCTTGAAATTTCCAAAATCTAGCAACAACAGCAAAAGTAAAACTTCTTCGTCTTAACTCGAACCGTATACCATTATTTCAAATGGGATCTGGGTACAAGATTGTGCCTTATTGTGCATGCGTACTGGTGTCATTTTGCTAAGCCGATAGCTTAGCGGCGCGCATACTTGGAGGAAATGTTCATTCGTAAACAAAATTATTCAACATGTTGAATATTCGCCGCCGATGGCACGAATGACCATTAGCTCAGCTGATAGTTCTAGTGTGCGCCGGGCTTAAGGAAGCGTAAAGCTGTACAGAAATCAATGACTGAATCCACGATTTTGTGCTGCATTGCTGTAACGTAACAAAACAAAATTATCGGCCATTTCAGCTCGGCCTTGGTTTTCAATAGCATGGTCTTAATTTTTGGCTGATTTTCAGCCTGGCGCTGTTATAAAAAAAGATTCTTATAAAATAAAAGGGTATAGAGATGTCTATAGCGACCTACTATTCATTATATTCCTAAGCCTTTTCGAGAATTATTTTCATTAAATTTCTTAGACTGTTTGCCCCAGTGGCCATCTAAATCTGTAGTTTAGCATAGTGACTCATTTACATCAAAGTTTTGGTCGAAGTAACCATGGTTACTTGGCTACTATGGCTACCAGACAGCAAGGTAATGTTATAAAGAAAGACTAAGGTTGTTTACCATTTATCAAAAAATTTCGGAAATATCGGTTGGAATGTAAATGGTAAGACTAATTTTGTTTGCCCGACCGAAAATTTTTCAAAATAAACGGAACTTCTTGAAAGGTAGTCCAAATTATCCAAACGGAAAATGTGTTTACCATTTGTTGTTGTCCACCAGTTCCAAGCCCTACTTCAGTTTTGGAGTGTGTCACGTATTAGGTAATTCGATTTGCGATTTTATTGAATGTGACAGAGCTTCGACCTCGAAAACCAACATCCCTCTTTGAACCTCTTTTAACGACGGTTGCACCGGCTATAATTAAGTGCAATTCTTCATCGTTCTTATTAGCAAGAAATAAATCTTCGTCAAATACAGACTTTTAAACCTCGTTAAATAACATCATTTCAGCCGCCATCTTGAACAGGCCAAATTCTCGGTAATTCAGAAGTTGTGCAATTAATGGTACACGCCAATCCTGAACGGGATTTTTCATTTGGGACTAATTTTTGGTTACCATTTGTACAAACCGTCAGCCAACCGGTTTTCCCATGTAAATGGTAAACAGCCTTAATCTTGGGGATTTTGCTTTTTTTCTTGAGCTGTATAGTAAATTTTTGACGTCTTCAATTTCGATTTAATGTTGCTGTTCAAAAACTGCGAGATTCCGAAATCAAATATGTTTCAAAAGTCATCATAATTTTTTGCGCCTAAATTTTTTTTAAAAGCGTTTTTTTCGCTCAAAAGAAATAATTATATTTCAAAAGATTTTTAATTATAAACTACATTCTAGCACAGATCTGTCTGTTCCATACAGTTTCAATCTAACACTGCGAGTTGGGAAAATTAAAGCAGCGTTTGGTTCCATTCTGATATAAATCTGTAAACTACGAACTGAAGCTATTTTAAAGTGCATATGAAGTGAAAGCTTTTATTACTTAAATGAATAGACCATACTAAATAAGGAACCGCAGTGAAAAAGTTTTGTCAAAATCTTTCATGGTTCTTGAAATATTAGCATTTAAAGTTTTCAACTGATGACGTCACTGATGAGTGGTTTCGACAAATTTGCATTTTCTTAAAAATGTTCTGCAAATCCATACAGCCTTTGGATGAACTTGAGCCAAACTTGGACTGATGATCTATCTGCTTGGAGACGCTTTGGCTTAAATAAATCCAAAGGTTATGAGTTGGCAGTAGATTTCAAAAAATGTAAGTTTGTCGGAACCCCTAGTGATGTCATCAAATGAAAACTTTAAATGTTAATATCTCAAGAACGATATAGGATTTTGACAAAGTTTTTTCACCCTGATTCTTCATTTAGCAAGATTTATCCACTGAAGTAATAAAAGTTTTCACTTCAAACCCAACGCGGGCTGCTTCGCCCACCAGTATACGTAATGACGGAGCTAAACACGCAAGTTCCACGTACACTTTCAGTGCGTCACTATACGAAGTTTATTAAGACAGGTTATTCAACGAGCCTTTGTTAAAAAGTCAATTTTTTTCAATAGAAAAAGTTAACTGCATTTATAGCGACATCAAAACGATAGATCTTCCTTTGTACTTTGATAAAATATAAAGGACAAACAATCGCGAAAAACTACGAATCATCAGAGAATTATCATTTTTCCCTAGATAATGTCTCTGAACAGCTGTTTATTTATGAAATGAAGTAAAATGACATTAACGGGAAAATAGAAACCGATTGCAATATAATGATAATTTTTGATGGCTTCTTGTTTCATCCAAGTTTGCATGCGCATTTGTACTGCTTCCCGTTTATTTTGTACAAAAACACTTCTTTGCGAACAGCGAGACTTGCGTAACTTCACCCAAACAAACGAATGTTGAAACGAACTGAATTAATTTATCATAGTAATAAAGATAATTATTCAATTGCTATAAGACAGAAGACATATTTGGTAGCAATAGAATATTTGTAAACAGAACATTTTAGGTGTTTGATGCAAACAACTCGATGTGACTGATAAAGCTTTCTTTTGTAAAACTAGGTTAGTTATGTTCCGTCGTCAATCCAACTACGGTAAATCGAGGTGCATGTAAGAAATTATCATTTGTCTTCAGAAAAACTTATTTCGTCGGCTCACTTTAGAAGTTCGTTTGATTTTTTTCTTGACCAGGGAGTTTTGACAATATGCGAACCTGCGAACAAGCGATGCAAGCCATGCGAGTCATGCGAAAACACTGAAAAACATTGTGTGTAAAGGTCTAATATATATATATAAGTAGTAATAATATTCCTTGTCTTCTAGTCAACGCCGGTTACATGAATGAAGTACTTGGAGTTAACCTTACGCTTGAATTTAGGTATCGAAATCTCATAACTGTATATAAATTCGCGCAACACTTATTCGAAATTTTAGGCAATGTTCTGAACTCCACACAAACGTAGATCTTTTTTAGTTCAACAACTTCGTAGTTGTGGCGAAATGACTTTTGGGTCGTCGCGAGACGAATTCTATATAGGTTGTGGCGAAACGACTTGTAGGCCGCCAGGAATGCCTTATAAACAAACATTTCGCTTGGAACTGGACCCGTTTGATCATATTCAACAAATTTGGGGAAGCTTAGAGACACATGAGTCTTTTTTTTTTTGGCAGTTTCTTATCGATGACCCAGGCCACATTGTTTTTATAAATTTCTTTTTGTGCTGAGGATCAAAATGATTTTTCCTAAACATAGGTCATACTTGGAACCGCGCCGTTTTTATAGTTTAAAAATATATCGTATTTCTACCGGATTTTTCGATCAAAGTTTAACAGAATTGCCGCAAAGCGTGCAAACGTGTGGCTCGCATGATTCGCATGGTAGACTCTCATGGCTTGCATGGCTGGCTCGCATGCCTCGCTGGCTAGCACATTGTCAGGCCCAAAATCTACTGGCCTGTTTAACACCGCAGGCAGCCTATATACATGCATGGCCTCTCTGAAATAAATGGAGACATAATGTTTTATAACAGCAATGACAATTTTATCGTTATTTAAAATATTTCTATTCGTATTACATTCTTCTCATTCGAATTTCTATCATTGACATTTGACAGATAATGCACTTTTATCGTAAGCTAAGCCCTGTCAACTGCCGACATTCAGTCTTCAAACCAAACGTCAGCTGTTTGCCAACAACAAAAGTGCATGAAAACAGTATTTGCGAGCCAACAGTACTGCAGACAATACAATAGGAGATAACTTCTTATATTTAGATCGTCAAGTTATAAAGCTTTTTTCGATGCGTTCACTCGTGGTTCTATTAATTCTGGCGTTCTGTTCAGCTGAAGCTCCACTGCGATCATGCAAAACATTGTACGAAAGCTCGCCACAGAACTGCGAAAGACAAAATGCCAGTTGGTTTCCGAGAGTGAAACAAAAGTGGTCAGGAAAGCTGACGATAAACATTCTTGATTATTCTCTATTAGCTCCCAATGTCACCAACTATAAAAACGACACAAGCGGATGGTTTTCGTTGAGTTTTCTCCGTGATGTCATGTGTTGCGCAAAGATCAGAACAGACTTTGGGTTCGACAATTGCACCAAGGAAGCTAACAGTGAAAATGGAAATGAGAAAATGGGGGAAGCATATTTCCCCGTTTACAGTACAGTAAAGTCGTCCAAGAAATTCGTTGCGTTTAAAAAGTTTTCTTACCTGCTTGTAATTGGAAACAATGTTGAAGGCGCCGATATGATGAGTGTTTGTTTAAAGACTTCGAAGAGTTTCTTGTCACTTTTTGCTCTTTGTCTGGCAGCGTTGTCGGGGGTTTGTGTTTGGATCTTTGTAAGTTTATTCTTCTCTCATTTCACAGTAAAGTTTAGTTTTAATTCATATATCCCTTACTCAAAAGTGCTATGAACGCCTCAGGTATGTCATTAGTTGTTTTTGATATACGAACAAAGTACAAGTTATCTAGTTCCGTCCTATATAATGTTTTCCGGAAAAGTATTTTTTCACAAAATTATTGCGTTGTGACGAACCGCTGGTGCTGAAAAAGTTAATCGGCACCTGTTTTACCTTTTAATAAATTGGCACTTTATAAATTGCACAAAGGAACTCACAATTTTGAAAACAGCTAGCTTTGATAATTCGATAAGTTAGAAATAAATAGGAAGAAAAGCTTTCCTTAATGTATAAAGCTCGTATAAGCTAAATCCATTCTCGAGCCTTAAAGTGGACCTCTGGTTTCTGTAGTGAAGAAAGAAAGCGGAAGAAGTCTTTGACTCCCCCTGGACAGGACACTTATCTATCGCAGGTTAGCTCCCAGCACAACTGGTACTCATTTATACAGCTGAGCTGACTGGAACAAGTCGGGTAAAGTGTCTGAGCACCTCAAACCGTTCGGCCACTGCGACGCCGACTCAGCACGTATAAGCAGATCGATAACTTTTAAAATGTTAATCAATTTTTTAACTGTCAAAACTCGTTTCGAAAGTTCCAATTAAGATCAAGGGACAAAGGCCAAATAAACGTAACGGGACGCTTATTTAGTTTTTGGATTTTCTGTCCCTTTCAGTTACAAGTTCTCGGGTTCTCGTTCCCCCCCCCCCGCCCCTCCGAGCGGAAATCCCGACTATACATGGCGGAGCGATTCCCGCTCAGGGACAGTAACACCGGTATAATACAAAATGTCGGGACTTGACCTCTGCCGATGAGATGAAAAAGAGTGATATTTCGGTATATTAATTTTATAACCGTTAGTGGTCTCGTTCTTTTGTAAGAAACTGGTTGAATGTTTATCAGTGAATTTTTACTGTGCTGTGGGGGAGTTTAAGTCCGCTGGTTCACTTAAATGTTAAAGAGAAACAGTTGAGCAGTTAAGCAAATTAAAGGTTCTACTGATGAGTCACTTCATGGATGAATATCAGTGTTACAACAGAATTCTCGACAATTTGGTTGTGACCCTGCTTGTCAACTTGAAAAGCAACTCAGCATGTATGCGATTGTGTGAAGCGGACAAAAATTAATTTAGTAGTAGTAAATGCAAAAGATTAGCCAATACAACGCAGAATTTAAGTTTTCTCATTATTTCATGAACATAGACGACCAGTTGATAAAACCAACATTATCTCCAAACCTACTTCTGTCTCTGAACACTTTTTAACTGCCAATCACTTTGCCTCTGACATGCTTCTAATTCCCATTCAACAATTCTATTCTGCTCGAGATTCTATTCGCAAAACTAGAGAAGCACTCTTAGTAACCAAAGCTAACACTTTAGAACCTAACGGCCTCAATAAACGTGACGAGAGCGACTAATCTTTAACCTTGTCTTTTTATAGTCTTTTAATATTTTTCAAAATAGTGTGAAGTCATGTTTTCTAAAGCGTCATTTTCTCTCACTGTAATTTTAAAGTGAGTTTATTTCAACTTCGCATATTTCAATTTCCGTTGTAACTCTAGATCTATTTGTTTTTACATTTCCGCTTGTACATATATAAGTGAAAACCCTTGTAATTCAAACCATACCTGAAGAAAGCTAGTATGGCTAGCCGAAATATTGTATGAGGAAAATTTAAATTCTGTGTAGTATTGGCTATTCTTTTTCATTTACATTTCAACTTCGTGAGCCCAATTCGATCAGTTCAGTGATCCAACGTATACCGGCGGAATTATTGTACCGTGGTTTTTCATTTAATATTAGTATTAGTACATGCAAGGAAAGACCAATTAATACAGGGTACGATTTTGGGGAAAAAACTCCTCAAAAAAGAAAATAATCGGTAGGATATTCGCAAAGTATTTCTATTTTAAGAGAGAGAAGTACAACAAAGTTTTCAAATGAGCAAACAACGTGACATTCTAGACGTGTACAGCAATTAGCCTGTGTCTAAAAGTTGTTTATAATTTACATTCTTCTGTGAAAAATGATTGAGAGGCGACAAAATGACACTAAATGGGCCGCTGAAATTCTGTCAATTTTGTAAGATTGAGATACCAGAATAAACTCTATATTTTAGGGTTCCTAGCATAGGAACAATGTTTAGCTGAACCTCGATAACTCAAACCCTCTATTACTCGATATTCCACGCTAGCTCGAAGTAACACCGATCTTCCCATCATATGTTTGCTGTAATTTTTACCCCTGTAACTCGAAACCCCGATAATCCGAATTACTTTAAGTTTCCCCTAGCAATCCGAGTTACCAGGGCTAAATTCAACTGTAACAAGTTTTAAGTTAAAATTTTAAAAGTTGCAGCCGAGTGAGAGAATTCACCTCATTTCCTCGATAACTGACGTCTAAGCAACTCTTAACCAGCAAAAAGGTGTATAATTCAAATATAAGGCGCATGTTCTCAATTGTCTGTCTGTGATAAGCTCCAGAACATTCTGACTAGTTCCAGCAACGGACCTCACGGGGTCGTATATGCTTGCATTGAACAAATATATATGCGCATGTTGATTTTATGAAGTGATTTCCATCCCAGCAATTACAAATGATAATAAGTCTTAAACAAAGTTGCTTCGTATATGCATCGGTCCGCTGGGGGTAAACTGATCATTGTAAAGCGCCTTTGAAAATGTGCCATATAAATGCACCACTTAACTTTACCTTTCGTACCAAATTCACTTTCATTCCGGATGCTGGGTCAAGACAGCTCCGCGTACGTGTAAATGTAATTTTTTTTCATTGTGCAAATATTTGAGTGTTTTCACTTTTTTTTTTACCTTTTTCGAGAAAACTAAGAGTAGAACAAAAAATATTATTTTAAGAGAAATTGATGTGTTGGATTTTTGTTTGTTCTAGGACCGACGAATAAACCAACAACAGTTTCCAAAGAGCTTTCCGCAAGGATTATGGGAAAGTTTCTGGTGGGCAATAGTTACCATGACAAGGGTCAGGTGAGTCTGTTCAACTTGTAGCTAGCAAGATACATGTGCACTACAAATAAAAAGCTTCCGAGACACCTCGACTACAGTTACCCTGAAGTAAATGTACATAAGTTAGTATGTAACTCTTTTGGTTGCTGAGATATCTAGGTTTTTTTAAATAATATTCAAATCACCAAAGTTGTGACGTAATAGGGGAAACCAATGGAACAAATTGCAACACAAGAGCTATTCAGTTTATGACGTGTGTTTTTGTGTTATAGTTAAACAATTGTACATAGTTGTAGGATCTTTGATCGTATAATTCAAGAAATAATTGTGGTTTTGCGAACTTTGATTTATGAGTTCCCCCTATTACGTCACAACTTTTCATCAGTTACTCGTCCCAATCATAGCACCAGATCTCTACTCGTCCCCATCATTGCACCAGATCTCTACACAACCCCATCATAGCACCAGATCTCTACTCGTTCCCATCATAACACCAGATCTCTACTCAGCCCCATCATAGCACCAGATCTCTAATCGTTCCCATCATAACACCAGATCTCTACTCATCCCCATCATTGCACCAGATCTCTACACAACCCCATCATAGCACCAGATCTCTACTCATCCCCATCATAGCCCCAGATCTGTACTCGTTTCCATCATAGCACCAGATCTCTACTCATCCCCATCATAACACCAGATCTCTACTCATCCCCATCATAGCACCAGATCTGTACTCGTTCCCATCATAGCACCAGATCTCTACTCATCCCCATCATAACACCAGATCTCTACTCGTCCCCATCATTGCACCAGATCTCTACACAACCCCATCATAGCACCAGATCTGTACTCGTTCCCATCATAACACCAGATCTCTACTCATCCCCATCATAACACCAGATCTCTACTCATCCCCATCATAACACCAGATCTCTACTCACCCCATCATAGCACCAGATCTGTGCTCGTTCCCATCATAACACCAGATCTCTACTCATCCCCATCATAACACCAGATCTCTACTCATCCCCATCATAACAC
>JAOBAT010057921.1:0-18347 GCA_026413305.1 Hydrozoanthus tunicans | reverse complement strand
TTCCTAATGTCCCCTTCCTACTGTCCCATTACCAATTCCCCTTTCCTAATGTTCCCTCCTTGCTGTTTACATCCTAATGTCCCCTTAATAATTTCACTTTCTTAATGTCCTCTTCCTAACGTCCCCTTTCTAATGTCCCCTTCCTACTGTCCCATTACCAATTCCCCTTTCCTAATGTTCCCTCCTTGCTGTTTACATCCTAACTTCCCCTTACTAATCTCACTTTCCTAATGTCCTCTTCCTAATGTCCCCTTCCTACTGTCCCATTACCAATTCCCCTTTCCTAATGTTCCCTCCTTGCTGTTTACATCCTAATGTCCCCTTTCTACGGTTCCCTCCAAATGCCCCTCAACTTACGAGTTCGTGCTGATCTTGTTGTAACACGAGAATCGTTGGACTTCAGAAGGTGAACAAAGGATTGTAGCCTGTCCATTCTCTGAAAAGGTCAGTGTTCTCAAGAACCTGCAAAAATGTATCATACAAAACAACATTACTTTTTGGAGAAATTTATGCACCATTTATCATTTATTAAAATTATCATCATATTTCAACATAACCACCACAGCCAATATTACTCTGTTATCATTTTATCACCAAATAACCCTTTGAGCCCAAAACGCGCCAAATAGAGTTTTGTTAACTCTCTAAGCTAGAGCCCATACTTTTCCTGTTACCAGTTAAAGAGACTTACGAGTTGCCGGAGCATTCCATCTTTAGTTGTCTGCTCTTTTTGATAATTTCCTAATTTCTCTTAAAAAATAACTTTGTACTGCACGAAACATGTAAGGAGAATTAAGCAGTTAATGAAATGACTTGGACTGAACGAGTTAGATTTTGTATGGAAATTTTCGTCGTTAATGATCAACACAGTTGAAACCGGTAAATACGAACTCGGATGACTCGAGTTCAATTTCCCTAGGATACGATCTTAGATACAAAATCAGTGATCTCAAACTCGGTTAGTTCGAACTCCCGCTAATTCGAACTATTTTTCGTTTCCAATCCAAGTTCGAATTTACGGGTTTATACTGTACTATCATTATCTAAACTGATCCCCGGAGCACTTACCTGTAGTCAGTTAGAAGAAAACTGCACTCAGTGTTCATGAGGCTAGTTAGACTGGGAAGACTGAATGCCAGCAGTTTGCCAAGGACGTTCAAACATAACAAACAGCTACTACCTGAGTAAACACAATTGGAACACATCTGATGTTTACAAATAGCATATTCAACTGAACAGCAGATACACAAAAACGTGTCAGTAATTACCTATACAAACTAGCAATATCCAAGACTATTAGTTGATTTAGAGCCAGTAGTCAAAATGGCATCGCATTTTCTCGTCTGTTACAGTCATTCCAGTAAACACGATGAGGGCAACAAAATTTGGCTGTTTGGTTTTTAATGGTAAGGGCAAAATATCTGTTCTTCACAATTTAATGAAAACCTATGAGTGCACTTCTTGAAAGAAAAAGCCTAGAGTCGTGTAGATCAAACTCACAAGTGCGCGTGCAGAGAAATGGTTTACCCTGTATATTGTTTCTTTGAAAACGAAGTGATTTTTTTGATAAATACTAAAACAACAACCCTCCTCAAGGTTGGTGACGAGCGCTAAAAAAAACCTAAATGCTTTGTGTCTCAGTTTATGCATCCATCATTACTCACTTTCCCTTCGGAGGAAAGCTGTTAAATAGAAATGGTTGTAAAGGAAAACTCGACAACCCACACTTAAAAACTCAAGATCTAAGCTTCTCAAAATCATCTTGGGTAAAACCTTAGAAACACAGAATCTGACTAATAAAATCGGAAGTTAGGCTCTGTAAGCTGGCGTTTGAATGTATCTTTTCGCTTAACCCTCAAAGATACAAAATTCTACAGATTTAGCAAAGTGTTTTCGCAAATGTAAGGGTGGCTAATATAGTGGGGGCAGGATCCAGGGAAAAAGAGTACGGAAAGCGGGATATTTAGCAGCATCGGTATATGGGAGAAACATCAGAAAAGGCGCAAGATATAAGGCCACGAAGGTACGAGAGGAAGGAAATAGAGGTGTTTTGAGGCAGGGGGTTCTGACCCCCCTCCTCCTCCTCAACAAACACACAACATAGTAATCCAGGTCGTTCATAGAGAAGTTTTAACTTTATCTAAACGGGCTATGCCCATCGGTGTATCGTTGCTGGTTGCACAGTCAAACCTTCACTGAACACTTAAAGTGGGTTTCTGGACGAACATCCTCAAATTCTCGGTCAAGACCTCTTGGCTGTGTGGCTTCAGATGAAAAGTGCCGCAACTTCATTACACTGCCAGCACAATAATCGGCAGCAGACGCCAGTCAAAACTTTTTTTTGGTTTTTTCTTTGTATTCCAACTAATTACACTTAAAGTCGCTTACTATGTAGTTTAATGGCTTCGATCCAATGGGAAACAAATGTGTGGGGAATCTTCATTAGCTGTAATACTGACCTTGTATAAGAACGACCTCTCCCCTCAAAACAACAGCAGAATCTTCCATAAGGCTGACTTTATACTTGGTGTTGTGTGATGATTGCGACGAAGGAGGTAACTGGTAGACCTTGAAAATAAAACACACAGATGTTAAGCCCTTTAGTTTACTGGAGCTAGGACGCATGAAGAAATGGGAATGGCATAAAAACTTTTGGAAAGAGGGGGCTTGAAAAGGGTGTTCTAGAAGAAGTATTGATCGGTGTTTTTCTAACACAGCTTTTGTAAAAGTACTGCAAAGAGGTGGTAAAGGGACAGGAGAAGGTAATTTCAATTAACTGACTTTTCTCTTGAAATGCAAATATTGTCACAACTCAAAAGCCATCGCAGTTCCTAACACAATCCACGTAGCGTTATAAAGCATGCTTAAACATTGCATCGTGTTCTACAAGCAGGCTTCCCCTGGTGGGGGAAGGAGGAAGGGGGGGGTAGAGTTGAAACTTACTCGGGCTTCTTTCTCAGCACAGATAACCGCAAAGTGTCGCTCTGAGGACTCTTTTGACGAGACTGTGCAATAACCTACAATGAAGAAAGTGCACACTTGATTGGATTTCTTGTTTCAAGGTTTAAAACTTGTACTTTTATATTCTAGGCTTCCATTTTTAGACAGTTTACAACCTGGTTTCGGCAACCAAGCTCACATCTGTATCGCATTTAATCTTTTTTTGTTTACCAATTTGCTGCATAATAAATAACACTAGTCAACCGAGGTGCCAGCTTACTGGCGAACCTAAGTCCGAAGAAATGACAAGTACGGACGGAATAGAGCAAGGTTCGTACCACGAGACAGATGTCTGAGGTTTCCCAGCAAAGACAGAGTGAATGAGGTTAACACGTTTTTCATTACCTTTATTACGAAAGTATTCGGACCTTTAAAAACTTTCAGGCATTTTTACCGATTTTTTTCGGACAATCAACGATATCAGTACAGAACTTATTGGAAATTAATCTTACGCCGACCCTCGCCATTGAATAGAAGAACTCAAGAAACGGAAGCTGTTGCAACTTCACAAATTCATCATGGGGAACTACCAAATGCAAGACTCGTCAAGGCAACGAAACAGTTCGAAGCAAAAGATGATACAAAACCAGAAGAGGCAATGTATTGGGAGATGGTGATCCCGAGTTGTATTTTGAAACTATTAATACGGGAATTAAATAAAATTTCAGAATTTTTGGACAGTTAATTTCTTTTATCCGAAAACTTAGTCTTCCGATTATTTTCGTAACTAAAGCATAATTTTTTTCGAATACATTTAAAATTCTAAGAAAGGTAAGCGAATTAAAACAGAGCAGCACAAAGGCAAAAGAAGTTTTTAATGTCCGCAGTCGTTAAAAGACAATAATGCCCTTCTAAGCAGCCAATCAGTTCGCAGGATTCTGTCTGGCCAGGCAAAGTATGAAGTTTAGTACTTACTTCTGGCTTGTCGATCCTTCCAAAACTGAAATGGAGACGGAAATAAGTGTCCTTCTTTGCTTAATATAGACACCGATAATATCATTCCGGACTTCAGTGGAAACACGGTACCTAAACAAGTGTAATACTAAAAGCAATTAAAATTTGATATACTATGTAAATAATTCATTTTAAGGTCGGCGTCTTCTCAGGGTGCAAAGAAGAGTTTTTTACATTCTGGAAAAGACCTATGCACAACATCAACTGACACAAGCGAGTTGATCCAACACTTAAGGGAATTCCCCAAATTTGCATTGCGCATATTTACTTCGCATATTAGAAATTTAAGTGTTGCAAGTGTGGAAAAATATAAAAAACCAAGGCAAGAAGTTAATGTTTTTTTAGATATTGGAAACATGGTAACAACAAAAGCGCACAAAAATGCCTCGTTACCAAAAATGTTTTGCTGAAAATCACAAGAAAATTATTTTCCTAATCCAGAAGAACTCTTTACGTTATTTTACTTTATTATCCTTACGCTCCTCCATGTTATCTTGGTTGGCCACATGAGGAATCTATAGTTTTAGTTTCAAGCTTACAATAACAGAAAAATGGCCCTGGATGGGGTATTTGTATCAATCGTATCTCAAAAGTTAACACGGGCATACCCCTTTTTTATAGCATTTTTGCAGTTCACATATAATGATTGACAAATGAGGAAAGTTTGACAAAAATTTAAGTGTGGACTTTACCTGTGACGATTGTAAGAACAGGTTGTATTAACCTCGACTCTCCTGGTGGCAGGTTGATCGCTACTACGAACACACTGCCAAGGACGGTGCCTACCCACATACATGGGCTCATCAAGTTATCTATAACCACAAGCACGAACAATTTTAAAATCTCTTAAAGTGCATATAATGCTAACAACTTTTTTGGATCAAATCACTGCAAATACAATTTAAAGTACTTCTGGAAAAAAATCGAAATTTGGTCAAATTGTTTTTTTTTCTGCAGTGGGTCAAACTAGTAAAATTTTCAAACATCTTGGTTTACGACTAATAATGTTAAGCAAATGAGATCTTTTATAAACACAAAGGGACAAAAAAACTGAGAACTGTATGAGGAATTGGAGTCTACTTCTGATTCAAAAATCTCTGATTCATTCATGTCCATCTTACTATGTTTTGATCCACAGATGTCTGGGAATAAATTCTTAATAATTATTCCAGTCCCCTTAAAACGGGTCGTGAACCAACAAAACTTGAACTTTAAATGAGTATAAAAAATCAAGAATACGGCCGATTTCAAAAATTTTTTTCTTAAAAGCCCTTAGTTTTCAAACACTTTAAGTGGTTACAAAAATAGTCGTTAGTGTTATAGCCGCTTTAAAGAGTTAAAAAACTGTGCCTTCAAATTGCTCTTTTTTCCAGACTTGGCCGGTCCGTCATTCAGAGCGCATGTTTTACCAAATTTATTTTACAAATACGCTTATTCAGGGCGGTGCTTATTTTATTTTCATTCTCACTGATGCCACTTATTTGGGGGAGCGGGTAAATACAAAATCACTCCATTTTTCAACAACAGTAACTTTATTTTAGTACTCAGATCACGGGCGCTAGGATAAGATCGGCGGTTTTATATTTCATCATTTCGTGTTAAGTCATTAAATCAGATCTCGCTTACACTATAAGCGAGAATGCAATACAAAACCGCCAGCTTAGTGAAAATCATGTGACGGCTCACTGAGTAGCGTCCGTTGAGAATTTTCAAGGAGCAACTGAGACAAAATCTGTTCGTGGATCGTGGATATCTTTTGATGGCGTTACTTCTGATCACGTTGCACAACGCAACACACATTTGAAAAAAGGACAACTCTGCGGAAAATTGTGCATGCAAGTAAATATTCAGATTTTTAAAATGCTTTGGAGTCAGTAGATCTCAAAGTTAATTCGTTCAGTGGCTTGGCCAATCTATCTAACAGTTATTAACTAGCATTAAATGACAATTCAGTGAAAGTAACGTAAGCTAACTATAGCATTTGTCACGAACAGTAAAGAACAACTCGAACGTAGTTCGTTGAAAACAACGGTCACTAATATTTGTAATACAAGCTGCTACACTATGAATCATTAACTGTATACTGATCTTATTCTTTCGCCCAAGATAGTAGCAATAGGAAAACTAGTCGAGCTAATTTGCCATATCCTCGCCAACCTATTCCTATTTCACCCCAGTGTATCAACACTCCACTTACCATTCTTCTTTGTGAATGTGAACGCAAACTTGGCGCACTGTATTGCATCTGGCGCACTTTCCAGGTTCCCCGAGCTGGCTGTTCTGCTGCGGAAGAGGCCGTCCGTGTTTTCATTACTATCAGAATCATTTGAACCTTTCTTGGATACAGACCTCATCATCGGGGGTGGTGGGCGGGGAGGTTTCTGTTTCTTTGGTTTTTCAGAACTCTCTAAATCCAGGGTTAAGTCAATTGGTGTGCCAGTTTCATGAATGACAAACGACACAGGTGTTCCAGGGGTTACAGGTGTGCCAACTGTACTAGACTGCGAGGCGTATGGTGACGTAACTAGACCTACAAAAACAGATAAGACAAAAAACTATTACTTTGAAAGATCAATTATTAATTAAACCATCCTTGTATTGGGAAAAAAAACTACACATTGTTCACACTAAGGGTGTCAACTAATGACTTAAGCAATATATTTTCAACTCGAAAGCAGTTCAATAGGAAAACACTAACAGTAAGAACAGGCATTCTGGCTGGCATATGCCAAATAGTAGGGACGAATATAGGGTAGTTTTCTCAGAAAAATAGGGAATTTTAGGGATAAATGTTCAAAAATGTGGGGCTATTTTAGGGCTTTTTCGAAACAAAAAATACAATTCTACTTACCTTTTTTATCAAAGGTACTCACAAAAAATATACTCACAATATTGGAAAGAGACTGTAATTCCCTTCTTGAAAATGCTTGACATGGAATTAAATTTAGAGATCTACTGCCACTGGCACCATTAGTCCACAAAGAAGTCTCATTTGCAAGTTCCATGTCAAGCACTTCCAATAGGACCAATTGCACTCAACAACTACAAAAGAGAAGAAAAGTAGGGCTTTTCGGGGAGAAAACGAAAAAAGTTAAAATAGTAGGGCATATTAGGGCAAGGAGAAATATTCAGGGATTTCTAGGAATTTTAGGGCTGCCAGAATGCCTGTAAGAAGTTTACGGCCAAATTTCTAGAAAAAACGTTTTGTCTGCGGACAAATTCTAGTTCAAACTTTGTGCAACTACAGGCTTTAAGAGAATCGCTAAATGTCATATAAATTATAACCAAAATAAAGTAATGTCCTTTCTCGCACCATTTACATCCTGCGCACCAAGCACTGTAACAAGTTTCTTTTGTATTGTATCCACAAGCGCCAATGCCAAACCATTGCTGATACAAAGCCTGTGAGAAAAATAAACTCAGTTTATTTCTCTTAGAACTTTAGAGTAGCCTCAAGCAGTTAAAACTCAAACTGGATTAGTGGACCTCAGTTGACTATTTAGAAGCAGACACACAAGTTTATATCAGGCATCCAATGAGATAAAAACATAAAAAGCAGCTAAGTCCTTACTAAAGCCTAAGTGGCTAATTAGGCCAGTGTTTATCCCCGGTTTCTGTAATGCTAAGCAGATGAGAGTCTTTGACTTCCCCTAATCCATCATAGGTTAGCCCCAGCTCAACTTGGTACTCATTTATACAGCTGAGTCGACTGGAACAAGTCAGGTAAAGTGTCTTGCTCAAAGGACACAACACAGTGGTCTGACCGTGGCTCAAACTTGTGACCATAAGATTACAAATTCGTTATGCTAACCACTTGGCCACTGCGCAGCCGACAACTAGATAGGTGGGCAAAAAAAACGAAAGGAAAGCTAGCTGTATAGGTTCAAGGTTCAAGGTTTTTTATTTTCCATTATGAATTCTATTAATAACAAATACACTTTATATAAAAGAACTTTGATAAAGGCGAGGAATTCCATATATAAACTTTAAGAGCTTATAACAGGGTTGCCACTATTTACTGGATGTAAAATTCAAGGACTTTTCCAGGACTTTCCAGGACCTTCTCGAGCAAATCCAGGACCTTGGCTTTTAAATAAGTGACACCTAAAATGAATGCGGATTGGCTGAGTCCTAACAATGAAAAACAACCAATGACGCTTTAAAAAAACGTTTTCACATCAAAAATATTATAACAAACAGTTTATTTTTACTAATTTTGGAAGTAAAGAAAAAAAGTTTTTGCCCATTCCAGGATTTTCAAGGACAACAACCCAAATTCAAGGACTTTCCAAGGCCTGGAATTTTTTTTCCTAATTCCAGCACTTTCCAGGATTTTCAAGGACCGTGGCAACCCTGTTATAAACTATGGGCTTCCTCAATATGATTTTGTAAATAATAGGCACAACGGTTGAATGTGGGCAACTTTTAAAGGGAAAAGTATCTACAAGCTCATTATACAGTATTTGCCTATATAGAGTGTGAGGTCTACTTTGCATCATTTATTTTTAAAACACTTACCATGACACAGAAAAAAAGCAAAACAAGCAGCTCGAAAAAAACTAATTTCTATACAATAAAAAGTTTGTTAGCTCACTCTTGAATACACTGATACTAGCTGCATTCTGAATACATTGACTAAGCAAAATGAAAAATTTAGGACCTTGGAGTCTGATTGAAAACTGTGTCAAACCAAGTGTGTAAGCAAGCACTTACAATCCAAACTGGGTACTATGGATGACGCAGCTAATCGGCCTGGCATCTTGTGCACCTGTAACACAGCAGAGCTCTGGTTGAAACCCAGGATGCCTTTTGTATACTCCCGTCTTACAGCTGAGTGATGAGAATGGCACAGGCTCAGGTGCTGGAAAACTAGTTTTTACTTCTGTTGGCGATAAGTCCGTACTGTCAGGTGAGTGTAAGCTGTGATTGTTGGTCCTATCAAATGTGAGACTAAAATCCAATTGCTGAAACAAAAAAGCAGAACTGGTGAAAAAGAGAAAGCAGGGTTGGTACAGCTTACTCAGTGAAAAATTCCAAAACTTTTCCAAAACTTTTCCAGAGCCATTTAATCAAATTTCCAAAATATTCAGAAACTCAATGACTATAAATTCAGAGTTCTGTTAAACATTCAAGTATTTAAATCAATGTAGATTGTCTTTCATGCGCTTTGTCTCAGCATCTATAATCTCTAGCTCTTCCCTCTCGGACTTGGCTGTTCTTCAGCAGACTGCCATGTTTTGCACATGCATTCTAAAGGTCAATCTGCTGGGCTACGGAAAAAAATCCATAACTTTTCCATAGCCAGCAGTCGAAAAAGGAATTTTCTGAAACTTTCCAGGTCCTGGAAAAAGGTATTATCAATTTCCAAGACTTTCCAAAACCCGTACGAACCCTGAGAAAGGAAAAATGAATCGAAGTAAAAATGTGTGTCAATTTCAGAATAATCTGCGATCATGTGTTTACCAATAAAACAAAAAAATTGTATCCTTCCACTCGTACAATTTTGATACCTTTTTACCAATTATTTTGGAAGTCTACTAACTGTGCAAATTTTTTTCAAACTAATAATTATAAATATCAATTATATATACTAACAAACATTAATAATTGTATCCAGTTATTTACAATGAAAAAAAAAAGAAACTGGAGTTAAGTTATGTTTACAAGGTAGACCTAATCATAACAACGACAGGGTTGACAGAGGAAAAAAAGAATTTAAATGGTTTGACCAAAAACATACAGAATACAATAGAAAGGGGGAGTTGGAAGGCTAAAACAAAAGTGACGGAGTGATGCAGAAAGGAAGAGCTCTGGAGGCCTTTAAATGTACCATCAGGCATAAAGAAAATAGATAACGGGTATAGACCTTTTTCAAAAATGGCGATGACTTTAATATTCTCTTGTGTGCATCCAAATTGCCTGTCTAGCCTCTTTTTTGAGTGAAACTTTCAAAAGAGTTACCCCGAGCAAGGTTGGTAGGGCTAATATGAAGGCACACAAAAGAATGTTACGATCACCATCTTTTTTCATGGTTCGTACACCTTCAGAACTTAAAAAATCCAGGGTTTTCCAGGGCTATATTTTTATTTTTTTCCAGGGTTTTTCCAGGGTTTTTCCAGGACTTTTTAAACAAAGAATGAAAAAGTTAATGTTCAAAATCACCTGTTTAAACAACATTTTAGAACCATAATGTCATAAAAACTTGTATTTTTGGACTTAATATAACAACAACACGCAAAAATTAAGTCTTAGTTGTTACTTGAAACGAAAAACAATGCTTCATTTGGGAAATCTAGTTTTTTCAAGAATATTCTATGAAATTTTCCAGGGCTTAATGAAAAATTTCCAGGGCTTTTCCAGGGGTTTCCAGCGATTTCCAGGGCTTCAAAAAATTTCCAGGGTTTTCCAGGATTTCCAGGGCCCGTACGAACCCTGATTTTTGAAAGAGGTCTATGTTGTTTGCTCAAGGGAAACCTCTTAACTGCAGCAGCTTCATTACAAAAGCAAACAGATGACCTTCACAGAGCTCTCAGCTGGCAGGGTAGTGCACCCGTATTTACAGAGTGATGAGCTGAGTGAACTTATGAGCTACAAAGAGATGAGCTTCATAGCTCAGTTCGTGAGTGTTGCACCAGTAATTACAGAATGATAAATCAAACGAAATTATCAGCTACAAACAGATGAGTTTCACAGAGCTCTCAGTTGGTAGAGCAGAGCACCAGTATTTTAAGAAAGATGAGTTGAGTGAAATTTTCAGCTACAAAGAGATGAGCTTCATAGCTCAGTTCGTGAGTGTTGCACCAGTAAATACAGAATGATAAATTGAATGAAATTATCAGCTACAAATAGATCTGAGTTTCACAGAGCTCTCAGTTGGCAGAGCAGTGCACCAGTACTTTAAGAAAGATGAAATGAGTGAAATTTTCAGCTACAAAAAGATGTGCTTCATAGCTCAGTTGCTAGAGCAGTGCACATCCAGCAATAACAGAATAAAGAATCGAATGAAATTATCAGCTACAAACAGATGAGCTTCACAGAGCTCTCAGTTGCTAGAGCATTGCACCAGTATTTATAGAATTAAAAGCAAGTATAGCAGACTTCTTACCACCAGTTCCACCGTTTGTTCTGTTAGGCTAAACTGAAACAGCAAAAGATGCACACTGCCACACACAATAAGTGTTCGGCTTCGAACACAGAATTGGATCTGCTGAAGTGCATAAAGATCTTGCTCATCTGTGGAGACGTCAGCTGCCGAGGGTTCCTTTGTGCTCTCACTACTTCCATCACTACCCTCGCCGCAGCTGCTCTTGGCTTTGTCTTTCTCAAAAAGCTTACTAGTTGAAATTTTAAGTAGACAAGACATCACCGCTGTAAATTAAAACCAATTCACAAACATTTAATAGATTAAATTGATTTCAAATTTAACTACAACCCAGATTACAGGTCATCTTGCCCGTGTGTCTTTTTAAAAAAAGTAAAAGGGCAGCCACTTCAAAGCAGTCCATGTATGCAGGTACTCATTTTACAAACCCCGGAAGGATGAAAAGCTCGGTGTCCTTTAGCAGGAAAGAAGTTTGCCCAAATATTCAACCCTCCACCAGGGGACCTCGGGATTGGGAGTCAGAGATCTTACCACTGCACCAACCCCTTTTGCCAAAACAACGATGTTTCATCATGTAAGCTATGTATGCTGGAAACTGAGGCATTTAAAAAGGGAGATGACACACAGTTTACACTGCTGTGCAAATGTCAGCAACAGTAAAGGCACAAAAAAATGTTCACTGTATGTGTAGGAGCGACCTTGTATTGATCACGGTGAAATAGCCACAAACTATAATTAACTACATCATTGGCATTGCTCAAATCTCGTAGTCCACATGCCAAGTTTTTTATGCAAGTATAATGATTGTAAACAAGATGCAGAGTTCTTATCATCGATGAAAAATGTAGTCAAATGCAGAAAATTTTGTTGTTACAACTCAATATTTTTCAAGTTCTTGTCAATGAGTATTTTAAACAACCACCCAAAACAAATTGTAATGCTCAGCCAAAAGTCGATGATTTCAGTACGTAGTTGTTACACCATAACTGCTTGCTTTGCAACTTCCCAATCTGAATGCTAATAACAGAAATGGCTGTAAGTTATGTTCTGCAGTGGGGCACCATGTCAATTCTTTTAACTGGCTAGAACACTTAGATGACAGCAAAGATTTTGGCAACACATCAAGATTGCGCAATTCTTTTCTCAGTTTCAAGCACACACAGACATGACAAACAGGAAAACTCCACACTTTTACTCACTATTGAATCTGAAGCTCTCTATCAGAAAAAAAGGTACAAAAGTCACCCTTACCTGAAGAGGCTTCCCAGAACTTCACTGTTCCATCTGCATGGCTAAAGGAAGCACAAAAAAACAAATAACCTTGATAACAAGTTATTATGTAATCAATCAACACCCAGCATTTGGAATGACTAAGAACTTTATATCCAGTACCCAAACTACCTTGCCTTGCTTGTCCAAAGTTGTCTTAAAATTTAGGGCACAAAGAAGCCATAAGGAAACAACACAGAAGATTCTATCTGAAACTTTCATTCCTTATCTATAGTCAATTATTTATCAACACTTTACTTAAAACTTCTTACACTGTTTTTGATCAAATTAAGATATCTGGTTGTGAAACTAAAGGGATTAGCCAAACAAGAAAATGGTTAGAGATGAAAACCAATTTCTCCAAGGACCCAAGCTACTAGAGAAGATACTATGAATAATTACTGTTAAAGTGGAAAGTATCCCTACTACAAGTTCAAAAAAGGATTCAAGCATAAACTCCAACTGTTAAAATAGAAAGCATGGTTCCTACTTAAGCTGTTAAAGATGAAAGTGTGAATCCTAGCTACTAAAGAAACAGTATGAATAACTACTGTGGAAAGTGGAAAGTAAACTTATTTCAGTCTTACCCGGTTATTATCAATGACAAAGAGGATTCTTCAGAATGACTATTCCGGACACCTCCTATGACTGGCCATGCCTGCATTAGAGAGTTTGCAATTAGTACATAGTATGAAGATTCATCTTATACTGGTGATGATAATCATTTTAAAGTTAATACTTTTGACGTACTGAATAAGCAATAAAGCATTAAGCTTTTGACTATAGCTTTGAACAGTCTTGTTCGCAATGGCTGCAGCCATGCTGTCATGGGTTTTGAGCCTTTGACACACATGCCTACAGAAGGTGGTCCCACGGATCTGACCAACACTGTTTTCCCAGAAAGAAAAATTCAACAAACTGACACATTCACTTTTCAAAATAATGCAAATTTTGATAATCACTATAGATATAGGATTTGCTGTACAAATTAATGTTTCCGTTGACATTCACAGCAAAAGCTGAACCACAGAAATTAAGTTGGTCTGGCCAATTAACAAAATAAAATAAAGTAAAACAACTACATATTCAGCAAAAACATGAATATTCATCAGAGAAGTTCCAGCAGTTTACCTGACGGCTGTTTTCCCTTCTAAGAGGTTTTTTCTTTAACCCTTCTCCAATTGTGAGGATATCACTGATTAGATCAGGGGGACAGTCAGCTACATACTCCATGCTAGTCACAGCAGCATCATGAATGTCAAATGTATACGGGATTGGAATAAAAGGCACTCTGAAATAAAAAAATCATTAAGTTCCATGTTGAACTTACAAGGTGCTTGAGCAGTTATATGAAGTTCTCTCATTAGCAAATATAAGCCATAAGCACACTAATTGTTACATTTTTTGTTCCTAGGGTAATGTATGGTACTAAGCTTGCTGATAAAAGTCTTTTTTGCTGTTGCTATTAAAGGGGACATACACTGTACAGTCTTTACAAATCTTGTCCTGCATGTTCAAACAATGGAAGTACTAAGGACTGTGTAATTTTCATCATCATCATCATCATCATCTCTAGCCACTGTTTTGCTAGATTGTTCTCACTTATACACCAACCAATGCTATTTTAGGGGCATGGAAGGGTAGCAGAGGAACAGTACTGGGAAGGGGATGGGTACCAGTACAATAGCCTTTAGTTGTTTTAACATTACAGGACGAACAGGTCACCTGAGTGTGAAAACAAAAAGACCATGATTCTAGATGAACAAGTACTAGTACTCAGTAATCTGAATTTGTCCGAATTTGATAGACCTCTGCATAATCACAAAATCATTATACTGCAAGCTATTATTTTGTCAGGGAAACAGATCAATTTTTCAATAGACTGGATTAAGTTTGGCTTTGGTTGACAAATTGTTCACTGGGCTTAACTAGTATATGCCTGTAATGAATAAATCAATGTAAAGCCTGGGAGGGGGGGGAGGGGGGAGCAGGCATAGGGCAGGCATTTGACACAATTTTTAGGCTCCTGGACTGGGCATTTGACGATACTGGCCTTCCCGGGGGGAGGGCAGTTCGATCGTTGTCAAGCCCAGGGGCAGGCAGTTGAATTTGAGCCTGGGAACGAAATGGTCATGTCTTTGCAGGGAGACTGGAACGAGACCTCAACATTGACTTGTGGATCGTCTGAACGTTGCTTCCTGTGCCATGACGGTGCATTCATAAGATGCTCTTGAATTTTTTTTGTTCAGTTGCATGGTGAACTGAACAAATGGTGAACAATTGATAAGACAAGTTTTATAATACAAGTTTTTGCCTTTTTCTTTTTCAACTGTGTTAGAAAACATATTAAAAAAATGCTAACATATTTTTTATAACACTTAAGTTTCATTTTCAGAACCTTTTGTAACTGCCTTGTTACCCGGGCCAGGGGAGGGGAGATTTGATGTATTTTGTGTTCCCGGGATGGGGACCTTGAACTTAATTCGACGATTTTTCAATGCCGACCCATGGGCATTTTACAAAAAATTCGGGTCACAGACACAAATCCCCACCCTTGCCCGCACCCCCATCTCCCGGGCTTTAAATTGACAGGTGCATAATAACTAGCTAGCACCATGTTGTTAACCAAAATTGCTTACTTGGTTAATGAGGTAACAATGTCAAATGCCAATAACTTGTCTGGAGTAATTGCAACCACTGCTTTTGGGTCTTGACAATCTGAGACAGAGACATGACTTGCTTTCAGAATGTTTCTAGCTATAGCTGCTTCCCCAACCCCCACCCCACCCCCCCAAAAAATTCACTTATTGTGGTTGATGGCCTTAAAAAATATCAATGTATTAAGAGTTTTTTAAGGAAGGGGAGGGTGAGGTGAGCATTTTAAACTAATCAAAGAAATATCAAGTATAATCAAGATACAGTAACATCTCCCCCAACAAGGTTCTTAGGCATTCACAGGAGCTTGTTAGATCATGATCAGTACATAGGCCTCCATAAATTAAACAAATTTCAAATTAAGCCCACCACTGTGGACCCGGGATTGAGCCCTGGGTTCCGCATGTGGGCTGAGATTTTTCGATCTCAATCTGACTCCGAGGGTTTTTCTCCGGGCTCTTTGATTTTCCTCCCTCAACAAAATTAACACCCAGCTAATTCTATCTGGCTGTGGAGCTATGCTCCAAGGTCATGCATGGGCCGCATAGTGGCAGCAATGTGTGCCTTAACATGCTTTCGGTCCGGCCTCGTTGAGCTGCCTCCTTCGCAATTCAGTCCACGACTGCAAGTAAGGACAATTAGCTCGCTAGATAGTATTATTATTGTTATTATTATATTTTTTTCATATGCGTAATACTTTGAGTCAGAGAGAAATTTTACAGGTACAACAGATTACCTGAATCCCAATAAATGCTTGCTAAGAACTGCTCGAGTTGGCCATTATTAGCATAATATTCACAATTTAATGCACCATAGGTTCAGTTACAACATTTTAAATACATTAAGATAAAGAAACAGACATGTTAAAGACACAAGTTTAATATTAGGTCACCTGACATTTAGCCAGAAAACAAGTCCTGGGTATTAACAATGAAGATAACTCTAGATATCTGATGTTTTGGAGGGTCAGAAAACAAGTCATGGGTATTAACAATGAAGATAACTCTAGATATCTGATGTTTTGGAAGGCCTGACTTAATCTTTTAATGAAATTCAGAAGTCAATTCCATACTTTGAAAACTTGTGAAAACTGGAAAAACACCAAATTCATAAAAAAGGCCTTTATGTATTTAAACCTAGGAGGTATGTCAAATTCCTTGTATTATTATCCTAAAATGGATACATTTTTGAGCCTGTTGCATATAGCTAGAATAGGCTTACAAATCAAAATTGGTTAGCTATGCCCTTGATGATGAGCAGCAGCTATCTTTGTCAAAACAGCAAGCAGAATTCAGCTTGTTGCCCACTTCTACTGAGGACCCTGCACAACTACACAGTCATTTGATTATGGAAAGGCTTAAAGCAATAATTATAAAATTATTTATTATTATAATAATGCAAAAACCTGCAAATTTGTACATTCAATATCACAACAAAAAGGTTAATTTATCTACAGCACAATTTGTCATGCAACTCATCTAAAACATGGTTACCTGCAGCCCATGGTGTATTGGTGAGACAAACAAAGTCAATGACTGTCTCCGAGTAAAGAGTCTTTGTATGGCGACCGTGTTTTAGAGTCAACCCCTTCCTTTTCTTGCCTGATGGAGAACCTCCACAAAAAACAACCATAGGCTCTCTGTTCAACAGATGACAGCAAAAGTGTTTTAAATCATCTCTGGCTAAGTTCACCAAACAGTGATAAACCCATTACAGTGGAATCCCGGTTTAACGATCTTTGGTTTAACGACCAGAATTTTGTACCCTGAGAGCAAAATCTTTCCTGGTATAACGATAAAATAAACAGGACCGACCACATGGAATTCTGGTTTTATAACAAAACAAAAAAAACGTCAATGCTTCTGTCAACAATCATTGTTCTTGCTTATGCTCCAACACTTAGCCATGAATACTGATTGATGTGTTTTAAACTGTTTTATAGGTCATTGTTTATCTGCCCTTAATTTTAACATTTTGAACATGGAGTGAAAATGCGTACGTCACCTTTTTCCCAGTTTAACAATATTTTTAGAAATATTCCCACAATATCGTTATACCGGTAATCTCAGTATAACAATATCCAGGTTTAACGATATAATTTTGACGCCCCCTTGGCATATTGTTAAACCGGGATTCCACTGTTATAGGTAACATATTGGTATCAAGTATTATTGGAACTGAACTTGGCTAGTCCTTTGTACTGTATCAGTGAACATGCTAGGTTCACTAGGATCATTAAAATAGTTGCTATCTAACAATACACTTCACCAGTGGGCCCATCAAGTGAAAAGTTTAAAAATAAGCAATATTATCACTACCATCATCATCATCAGCAGCAGCAGCAGCAGCTTTATGAATTACTTAATATTACTTTATTTAATTTTAACAATTATTTCACCATTACACTGTAGTTTCAAAGTGCCTATTAACCCTTTAACCCCTAAGAGTGCCCAAAGATGAGTTTGTAAATTCTCCCAAATTAAGTCCATAGTATTCTTATGAGAAGTTTGGGAGAATTTCTTAATTCATCTTCAAGAGTTTTAGGTGGATGATCAAATTTCATATTCTCAGCACTAACCAGCTTGTTTTCTTTTGTTTACTGTAAGGAGAATATAGATGTTGACAAATGCCTCAGGGCTGAAATTTGTCAAATCACCATCTTTCCAATAAAATAAGCACCATCATCCTTTTTACAAAAATATATTGATCATCACATTCAGGTTTCCTAATATCAAATGAACTTATGAGTATAACAATGCCAACAACAATGGCAGCACAAATATTAATTCCAAAATCTTAAATTTTAACTTGAAACAAAAAGTTAAAATTCTATAAAATTTTCCAGGGCCTAGTAAAAAATTTCCAGGGCTTTTCCAGGGGTTTCCAGGGCTCAAAATAAAAATTCCAGGGTTTTCCAGGATTTCCAGGGCCTGAACTTTGCTCTACAATCTTGTAGTAACCATGCATGCTGCTGGCTGCTAGTTCTAAAAATCTACTATTAACAGCCATTGGTCATTTCTTGGTAGCACTGGCCACTTATAGGTGGAAGATTTGAGCTGATAAAGATCATCACTGTTCGCACTGTAAAAACACCAGCTGTCATTCTTACCCTGAGCTTGTTGCCAACCAGTTGAGCTTGTAAATTGGGCCACAGCCTCTTTCTTTCGCTGCCTTAGCTTTTAAAGAATGCAGAGACAATCTTAGGCCGAACTCTTATGTTCTAAAATCCCAAACTCTCTAGTATTCTCCTGTTCTGAAATCCCCATTCCCTATCCATTTGTTCTGAGGTCCCTATTCCCTATTCTCCTGCTCTGAAATCCCCATTCCCTATCCATTTGTTCTGAGGTCCCTATTCCCTACTCTCCTG
>JAOBAT010057910.1:14184-26779 GCA_026413305.1 Hydrozoanthus tunicans | reverse complement strand
TGAACATGAAATTTTCTCCTGAAATTCAGCATTTTTGAAAAAAGGTGGTGGGTGGCGGCACATAATACCCCACCCCCGGTTCCTAGGAAGTACCATTGTTTTGACCTTTTCCCTAATGGCCCGGTATCTCCCGACTCCCCCCCCCCCTTTCTGACGTATCTCCCGTATCTCGATGTTTGCTAAATAATCCGTGTCCTACCCTACATGATGAATGAACAGCATAGCTAGCATAGTTCATAGTTCATTTCGCGAGAAAATACATTTCCACTCGTATCAGCAATTAATCAACTTTGCAACAAGAGTTGTAATTGAAGAACCTCCATAGTGAAGGATACACTGTAATATTCCATTATTATTGTTCTTATTATAATTATTATTGTTATTTAAGTTTATCACTTTGTACATCAAGGTACATTTTAAGTGATCTCGCTAGCTTTGCAAAAACTATCTCGTGGAATACTCAGTTATCAATTCGCACAAAAGAAAAAGTGCATTCTTTTATAGCTTTAAACTGGTAATATAGAACGCAGTAAATTATTTTCTCCTCGTGCCTAGTACCTGTAATGTTATGTTGGAATTTCAAGTGTTCGGACTAAGGTTGTTGGATTTCTTTATTCAAGCGCCCCCGGGTGCTTAATCAAGTTTTTGCAAGCACCGTTTAGTGGGGGCTTAAAAAATCCAGCGACTTTTGATTTCCTTCATTCATCCATCTTCCGCACACATGGGAGAAGTACAACAATTTTTTTTATTATCGTTGTTGATGTAGGGGTGGAAGCGGGATAATGAGTGAAAGATAACTGAAAAAATTGAAATGAATAAAGAATATGATGGATCCGGGGCCGGTTTTCTTAACCGTTTTAGGAATGACAAATGATTAAAAGTTTTCCATGAATAATAATGAAATTATGTATAATCGAAAGTTCCAAAATTAAACAACAAATTGAGAAAGGATTGAGAGCTAGTCGAGAACACCCATAGCGGTAAAACTCTACCGACTCGATGAAACGGTTGGGCAACCACAAACTGAGTGACAAGGCGGTGTCGGAGCCAGGCGTCAGGAATTTCCCGCCAAAACTAAAAAGGACATACGCGCGTTTTTTACCGCCAAAATGCACCACAGACCGCCCAAGCTCAAGGTAGGCGATGAGCAGAAAGGATCTACAAGACATCCCTGAGGCAGATTAAAGCAAAATTGCTCAAAAAATGATATGATTTAACTTATTCCATACTTGTGTTATTTGTTCCTGGTGTAGTTATTTTGTAGTTTTATATAGAGTATTGCGGTCTTTTAGAATGGAAAGAAAATAAAAAACCTTTGGGCTTACTGCCATATGTACAAAAGCTCGCATCTTGAGCTTGGGCTGCCTGTGAATGCACAAGGGCTCTACCTTCGATCGAGCTCGAGTAAAGGAGAGAAATACATCGTATCGCTTGTACTTTTACTCTTTTCTCGGACAGAGAGTCTGTTCACAGGCTACCGTCTGCACTCGTAATTTTGGGGTGAGAGTTTGTTAGTAGAGAGACGAATTGGGTTGTAACAGAAGTTGGTTGTCAGAGACAGAAGAAGTTGATTGTATAGTGGGAAGAAAACGCAACAGATAATAAGGGGACAAAAAAGCAGAAGCACAAGTCATAAAAGAAAAACTTTCTTATTCAAGACGTAAACATGAAAGGTAAAAGCTGGGCTTTTAAGTTAGTTTTAGTTAGTAGCCAGTGTTTACATTAGAGGCGAACTCTTCAAGCGCAACTTATAGAATAAGAAAACGTCGAGAAAATGGCTCTCCCGGCCGTTCGACGACGATGGTACTTCTATAAACAATAATTTACTGTTAGGTATTGTGTTTTATTGCACCGCCTGTTACGGGTTGCAGCAACAGAACTTCGCTTGGTGCATCATAGTTTAAAGCAGTTAAATCAAGCGGTCGATTGTTCTGTACGAAAGCAAGTTTTCACTTTCATTTTCAGCTCATTTTTTTTTCCACTTCAGACGTTTTTATTTTTTTCAGTCTGAAGTAGAAAATAAATCTGCAAAAAAGGTTGAAAGTGGAAACAGTCTGCAAAATAAAAAGCCTGAAAATTATTGGCTCCGTTTGGCCTTCTTATTCCTGAATATTACTGCCTGGTTGTTTTTAAGGTGGTTGAAGTCTCGTAAAGGGAACAAAAACTCATGAATTATTGAAGCAGAAGCAAGGTAATTGTTTTGGCATAGTAACGAGGTACGAGAAGCAATAAAAACAGTGAACACCTCACAGTTAAGATTGTATGGACCTAATTCCCTTTGAAACTGATAAATGAATAATTTGAAAAAATGGGGAACATTGACCAAAAAAGGTATTTGTAAAAAATGAATAACCACAGTAATATTCAAACTATTTTCCTTCCATCCCCGATTGTCAATGTCTCACAATACTAAATAAAACTGTAATACCAATTAACAGTTTGCTCAAGTCTTTGCATATAAAGCACAAGGCTACAAGCTATACTAGCTGAATCACCTTAACTTCCAAGGTAAAAGATGTCTCAGTACAATAAAGCTTAGGTTTGTTGAGGGGATGGGGGAAGGGGGTTGTCAACCAATAGACACGGGGAAGAGCTGAGCAAATTTCCGTCTTCAAAAAGGGGGATTTCAAAATGAAACTTTGGTAAGCTTGATCAAGTGAGCTATGAAAAGGCTTTTCAATTTCATTTTCATTTTATACCCAAAGCCAAAGGGAGTTTGCACAAGGGGTGGCAGTGCCTATAGCACTAACAATTTTTTTGTACACTAAAAGTGTTCGGAAGCAAGGAAAATTAAAAGAGTTTTTAAAATTGGTTGTACTCCTGATTTTTTGCATTCTTAATTATCTGGTTCATTAAAAAATGATTTAAATGAAGTTTTTGTCATACACCACCCTAATTTGCAAATTATTGATGCTTTCATGAATACAGCCCTAGCTGTCTGGACAAGCAGTAGCTTGCATGATTAGGATGGCAGAGAAGATTTTACCAGGCAATGAAGGCTCAATCCTTAAGGTCTTGAGGAGAGTCTATCTATTAATGTACAGTCATCATGACTATAATAGCATCAATAAATTGAATAAATTCATTCCCCAACCCACCATCCTGTCTACTTCATTCCAATAAGGAGTTCTAACAGAAGCTCTTGATGGGGGAAGGGGGGGGGGGGGGCATGCTTGTTAGAGAGGGAAGTAGGGGAGGGCTTATTACAATGTTAATTGTAATCTTGAATGCACCGTTATCTACCTAACATCCAAAATTGCAATCAGTGCTTTCATTTCTTTGCTCTTTGTTCTCTGAGGCATCCCAAACTCAACATTTGAGCTTCTGGTATTAATGAAAATTTGTAATAATACAGAGAGAAACTTTAGACTGTTACTTTGCAAGTTAGTGAAACATGTTGAGTGACCACTCAAAATTTCTCTGTAAACAATTGTTTCTAAGCCAAATAAATCATTAGCTGTAAACTGGAAAACACAAAAAATCTTCTTTGAGCTAGCTAGAGCCCTGATAAAGAACTCAGTACCTGTGTCGGTCTCATTCAGTCCAGGGAATCTTATAAATATTTTTATTTAGTATCGAAATAAGTTAAGTAACTTGTAACATACTGTAAGAAAAATTAATGTTGAGCTTTAAAAGACCACATACAACAAAGTAATTGGCAATAACATCTAACTCCTACTTAAAAAATGTGAACAACTACATCTGGTTTTTTGGCCTAAATCCTGATCAAGGTAATTCTCTGAGACCTGGAACCCAATAACAATAAAGACAAACACTAACAATAAAAACTCATAACATTAACAGCTGAAAGTACTGAAAAACATGTAAAGAATTTTACTTTCTTTTAGAAACAATGTTTTCATCCAAACTAGTTGGATGTAATGTCAGTTTATTTAAAACATGACCTTGCTGCAAGGTTAATTCAATTTCTATACATAATTTGCTCTAGAACCATCTTAAAAAATTTTGCATTCATGTCTTTACTATAAACAAATACTCAAGAGATAATTATTAGTTAACATCAGAAGGTCAACAGTGCCAAAGAAAATTTACTTTCCCAAAAGCCAGCAAGAACAATCTTACTACTGCACTGTAGCAGCTGTTGGAACATTAGGCAGCTCTAGGTCTTGAGCTTTTTTCAACTTTTGTTGCATTTTGATAAGCATAACTAAGAATCGCTGTACTCCCTTGAGTCGTTCTTCAACTGTCGTCATCGCAAGGAGAATTTGCTTGGGTTTGTACTCTAATGGAAGAGCAGCAAGTACCCACCAATGCCAGGCAGGTCCATCTGACAAGCCCTGGGGGTCTTCCTCCAGCTCAGGCATTGGCCCAACTGCATTCACAACACAGCACTGTTGTTCAGAGCTCAGTTGCTTGAACCAGAGTTGTGCAAGACAATAGCAAGTTTCATTAAGCTGAGACAACTCCTGTATTTCTGCTGGGTCTTCTTCTCTCTCATCCTCAAGCCATTTAATTTTTGCTGTGCAATAACCATCTTGAACTCCTCGTTCCAATACACGAAATCTTCTGCCACCTAGAGTATTGATTATTGATCGACCATCAGACAGCATATCTACTTCTTGTATTTCTAGTATAGTGCCAACATCGGCACAGTCCTTCCCTTCAGCTGGGATGCACATGCCGAAGCACCTAGATCCTGACTCAATGCACCTTCTTATCATGAGGCGGTAACGCGGTTCAAATATATGTAAGGGGTACTTGATTCCAGGAAAAGCCATAGTACACACAAAAATTGGAATCTCAAGTTCGCTGTCAGATCCAGATCTGTGTATAAAAATAAAGAAAATTCTGATTTAGATCCCATGATGATAAAATTTACTTTACAGAGGAAAGTCTTAATCAAACAATAGCTATCCAGCTGCAAATACATATAAATAAAAGATAATTTTTATGCACTAACCCTAAGTACTTAAAAAATGTTAAACAATTTTAGTTTTGACACAAACAGGAATTTGCAGTATGTAAACAAACAATATATTTGTGAGGAAAGTTGGAATCGACAATGACCAAAAATTTTTGACAAAACGTACATGGAGCAATGTCAGAAATTTTTTTTGTTTAATTTGAGCTAGCCAAAACAAAACAACGGGCGCCTTATTTATAATTCACCAACATTCACAAGTTAAAATAGCATTATGTAACATTGAACATATTTGGGAGATAAAATAAAAAATTCTCGCAAACATCCGCAAAAACCTAGACGTCTATTGGATTCGAACAAAAACTTATACATTACTCATTTCCAAAAACAGGAAGACGCCACGCGAACTCGTAACATGTATGTAAATGTCTTCTTTCGCAAATAATGAATATTTTGGCAACACTTTCACGATCTATCGATTCAGTTATTCGTATCAAGAACGGGCCTTCAATGCGAGCGAAAATTGTTACGCCACCCGCAGACATGTGATGCAGTAGGTGACAATTCGCTCGCACGTGAGCTTTCTCCATACTCGTGTGACAACGATGCCACGTGAGCTACTTAGTTCGCGTGACTAGAATGTTTTAATTATAGAGCTTACACGTGAGCTATCAAAAAGTTTGCGTGACTACGCTGCTTTTATTTTATTTTGTCTTGCGACACATACTGTGACAAGACACGTGACTTTGATTGAAAAAGCGAATTTTGTATTAACGTAACTGCTTTTTATTTTCATTGAATGCAAATGAATCAGTAGTCCCCAATTCGAATGACAAATTCTTTTGATCACTGCATTTAAAGAGTTACATAACATCCACCTCCGGTCGACATTTCTCTCAACCTCAAACCTCCCGAATTGATTTCTTCCCAAAATTAAAGTCTAAACAGAAGATAAATGTACGCCACTAACCTGAATACTCTGTTAACTTCGTTTTCAAATCTGTGCTTTCTATGTTCATACTCCATCGGAAAGTATTTCTTAGCAGTAAGTTCCAAAACTTCGTTAACGGCTGGTTGCTTTTCCTCGAGAAAATACGCGATTGATGAGCGACAGCAAGGACAATCAGTGTTGTGGTCCAAAGCTCGTTTAAGACATTCAAGACAAAATGTGTGTCCACATGGAGTTGTTACCGGACGCAACAAAATATCGAAACAAAGTTTACACTCAAAATCCTCTTTGTCCGTGATTAAAACTGATAAACGACCATGGCTTTGGGAATGGCTTTGAATCTGTTGCCCGGAATCGAAACATTCAAAAGGTGCCAACTCGTTAAATTTACTGCTTCCACTTTCTTTTCCAACGGCACAAGAAAACCCTGAACTCTTCTCGTGATCTAGGTTATTTGTCTTTTGTCTTTCCGTTTTCAGTACAGCGTGTAGCTGTAAGTTGGATACATTTCCATTGAGCTGATGAACGCAGTTTGGCAGTTTCTTTTTGTCGAACAACTGGCTTAGAATTGTCACTAATTCCTCGCGACAATTAGAATTTGTTGGGTTGATAGCTAAACAGGAAAGAAATTCCGTCGCTGCCTCCTCGAGATTGCCTATTCTTACTAAAATCTTTGCCTTTCGTTGGATGATTCTAGAAAGTTGAGGCTGCTGTCGAAAGGCGTTTTCGATATCTTGCAAGGCCAGTTCCAACAAACCAACTCTAACGAACGCATCGGAACGCCAACACAAGGCATTGATATTTTGAGGGATCTCGCGTAATGCGGTTCCAAAAACTTTGATAGCTTGGAGTGGTTCTCCGTTTTCAAGTTGTTTCTTTCCTTCTGCTATCGTCATCATAGTCCTATGGTTGTCAGAAAACCACTTCTGGATTATTTTTGTCAAAAGTATGTTTACTGAATTGAAAACAGTAGAAGTTGAGCTCGCACACTTCTGACAAGTGGTGTTAAAATTGTTCGCACATTCTTCTTCAAAGCAGCCTCTGCAAAATGTGTGGCCGCATGCTAAAGTTATAGGTTCAAAAAAGAGAGAATCGCATAAAACACACACAAGCGGGTCCTCGGAACTACGTAGCAACTTTTCCTTTCTTCTTCGTATCTCTTGCTGGCATTTTTCCTCTTGTAACTTCACCAGCACAACGATGAGGTGAATTAAATGATCTCTTTCAACCGGACCAGAACCAAAAGCTTCGGAATAGGCCTGTAAAGCACTTTTTAAATGACCATTCCTGGCAAGAAACTCGCCATATTCAAGCATCGACGCACAGCCCAACGGTTTGGACAATTCCATCGTGACTGCAAACCCACGAATGGTTCAAAAATGCGCCCTTTCTAATTTCTATTGCTGTGATAAACGTGGCAAGTGATTCATCTCCGGCCCTTTCCAGTCATCTCTGACATACTGAACGCTGACACAACACGTTCACTCGACTGTGTTGATGACGGAAGTCACGCGTAGGATTTACAGTGCAAATTATGCAACTCCACGAGGACCTCTCATCCGGGAACGTGATAGAAACGTGATGTATGCGTAATATTGTTAGGCGCCGTCTTCTCGGTTTCGTTTTTGTTTGAATACGGAAAACATTTCTTCTGCGTCCATACAAATCCGCTCAGTCCTTTAAAAATCGTTATAGCCCTTGCCAACAACAAGGATTAAATGATCGAAAACGTTAAGGTTACGTAGTCGACTGACTGGAGTGTATGTTTCGAGCCACGTGACTTCAGCGTTAATTTGTCTTCTGCGTGCAAGTTGTCTGCGTTTCAGGCGTTCGGTCGGGATGGAAGCAAAAACAAACGAACAAACAAAAATAAAGTATCTTTTTCACACGAAAAGGCATACTTTAATAGACTTACACTCGGAAAGTTTTTTGTTCCAAATTATTAAAGAGCGAATTCTGTTTGTCAGCGGACACGTGAACTCCTCCACCCAAGTTACGTATTCAAGCAGAGTTGACAGAAATTCGCCAACTTTGCCAAGGGGTGAGCAGCTAGGCTTTTTCATGCGCTGTTTATAGTCTTTGAACAAGTCCATATTTTTCGCTCACCTTCCTCGGCCGAGAGCTATTCTGTTTCTACGAAATTTTGTGAGCCGCCGCCATCAACGGCACTATGCTGCAGTTTGATATTTTTTTATTATTACACTCTTTCTTCTTATAAGAATCTACATTATAAAAATGTTGAGGTTCAAATTTACAGTTTTGAGAATATTGTAAGAATAAACCCGATACTGATGTTGTGATATGTTTTACTTATAACTGTATCTAGACTGACACCAAACACTTATAAATACTCATACCCGAATTAACTAAACTTCAGAAGAGTAAAAAAATATTTTCGGTCAAAAATCGGCGGAAAGTTAAGAATGTTTACAGGTGGGCCGAAAATCTCGGGAAAATTCGTGCGGTCTTACACGGCGTACCAGCCTAATTAGCGGAAGTGTCATGTTTCATTTTGTGGCTAACTTTCTTCGAGACAAAGGCTGTGCACGTGTATCAACAGTCTGATCAGCAAAGCGCGGACAGTTTTACTGTCGTTTCATCACTACACTTTTTTTTACAAGATTGTATTTTATAAGGGGCGGACCAGTTGATCTCGTGAAGGGGAGGGGAGTGGGGGGATGAAAGAGTTGGTAAAAAAATAATTTACAGGGCCACCCCAGACCAAACAAATTGCCTGCCGACATCTTATATAGAGGAAGTATGGAAACGGGCAAAAAATTGTTTTTTTTTTTAAAGCTCAACTGAAAAAAAGATTTGCAGAGAAACCAATCTTCCACTCCCGCCCCCACAAGATCCGACATCAACTGGTCCATTCCTAAAAATATTGCGACTGAAATTGGCAAAATTTGTATAGGTATTCGCTTTGGGCCGAGTAAGATTAACATTTTCTCGCGATTTATGATGGCTTTTTTTTTTGTACACTGTTTGCAATTGCCGGTTTTCACCCGTTTTTCTTTTGTATAGGACACCAACAAAGCGGCATTGTCTTTTGCGTCTCAAGGGCGTGCATAAAAACCAAGAATTGCATACTAGCATTACAATGTATTTTTTTTCGGACAAACCACTTGCAATATTTGACAACTAAAAGCACTTAATTGTAGTTTAACCAAGTTATTATAGGCCATTCCGTTTATAACACCTGGGGAATCTCCATCCCCCCCCCCCCCCCCACTCCCATTTGCCGTGTCTCGACATAAATTTCATAGTTGAAGTAGTTAACAAAACAGTTCCCTATAATTTAAGACTTTGAAACGGTATATAGGAACGAAAAAAATCTGCTACACTGTTTTGGAGTTCATCCTATGCTATTTGAATATACGGTTCAGATGCGAAGTGTCGTTTTTGTGAGCTCTAACAATTGACGATTTTAGTTCGCAAACAAAAAAATGCATTTCTTAAAAGTTCATTGTTTATAAAAGAAAATATATACTTGTTGACAATTTTTAATAAAACACTTGTGCACTTTCAAGAAAAATATTTGAGGTATTCCCTATCACATTAACCTTTCCCTCCCACCATGGATCGGCCCTCTAATAAGGCAATTCGTGTAGTTGGTAATGTTGCTTTATTATAAAACAGTTATTTTATTTGACATTTTTCTGACAGAGTTAAAACACCGTGCCTTGAAAATGTCACAGGAAGAACAGCTAAATAAAATGCCACGCTATAGATAAACTCTGAGCTATGTACACGTCAACGCTTTCAGCCCCAGATACGTCAAATGACGAGTAGCTAACTTCTCCAACAAGAACCCATACTTTTCATGTTACAAACTTAAGAGAAATTTGCTTTTAATCTTGATAAACTGGCTGGAACCTGAAAAGGTTAACACGTCTTAATCCTTTCATAACAAAAAACTTTTAGTGCAGACAATTTTGGTCACTGACCGAAAACGGCTTAGATCTTCCATTCGGTGAAACATTTTCATCTGAGTTCCTGGTCGAACCTGGACGGCCCTTATCAGATTGTTCTAACTCACACTGATCGAAATGAAAACAGAACACATGCAGATTATTGATCCTGTGTGACATGTATCAGTATGTGCATCAGAAAGCTGTGTAAAATTCTAACACCAGCAAAAAGGTTTCAATTGTGTTTACCACTGGCGGTTTTCACCTGACACCTCATAGCGGCCATGTTGGTGTGCTTTGCTGGTTTCTCCTGTAAAGCCTTAAGGGTGCCAATATCACCGCTTTGTCTTTGGCGTTTCTAGGGAGTGAGTGACTGAACCCAAGAACGGGAAACAATGCAAGATAAAAAAAAAGACATTCAAAACTGAAAGGATTAAGATCAAAACTAGGAGGTGTAGCTTTTGGTTTGTAAATGCAGTTTTCAACATTGTTATTCATAAAGATGATCAACAATAGACTTACACCAAGGATATTACTAACAGATTTGATGTTCAGTACTGCATTAAATAAAAAGAAAGAAATCAGTGTAGTAAAATAAAATAAACAATCAAATAATTAGTGATACACGAAGATAACCCATAAAATGAAATTTCGAATAGCTCTAAGCGACCCATAAATTAAAACAGATTATGGTTAACAATACTAAAAATTTAAAAAACTGTTTGGCATTTACAAAGCAACTTATCTAGTTCTGGACAGGAAATAGTTTTGTTTTGGATGAAAAAAGATCATGAAAATACTTCAAACAAAGTACACCAAAAAAAATAATAAAGATGGTAGAGGTTATTTATCAAGATGTAAAAGCTGACAGTACACATAATTTAACACTGGTCAATCGGTACAGAACAATATGCAATAAATATTTAGTCAATTCTTAAGCTCTGATATAGTTTAGGTATAAAAATGGCCAGAAGAAACACCAAAAGTTTAACTCTTTCAAACAACAATAGACTATAGCAGCAGTTAGTGGTCTCTTCAAAGCTCTGAAGAATCAAAAATGCTTGGGCTTTCTATTTGGCGTTAGTGTTCCATCTTTTCTGAACCATCTTCTGGTTTCGCACTTTCACCCTCTTCATTCTTACTTGTGGAGTCTTCTTTATCTAAAAGCAATGTTAATTATTTAATTACTTTTAGATTATTACACTGATGCAAGTGAAAACTAACTGAAAATATTCAAAAAAGTTAATGTTCATTTAATCTTAAAAGCTCAATATTAGTTTCTTAAAAACAGTAATAAGTTAATCCATTACTGTTTTTTTAAATTTATTAATAAAGACTAACAGAAGTTTTAGCTGATTCAAATCTTTATCCCAGCATTAAATGATAAACTGATGTTGATGGAAACTTCACTGCAGGCATTCTAACTAAAGTTGAAAAACGTTTTCTATATTAAGGCTTTTACAAATTATGTTTTCAGACCAAAAATATTGATAAACATTTTTGACATTTCTAAGGAGGATGGGGGTGGGGGCCACAAAAGAAACATAATACTGATATTTGTTGTTTGCAAATTCAATACGCAAGGGTTCCCTAAATATGGCTACTTTATGGAACATGGTATTTCTATTAGGTGATATGTATGAACAAATCAATAAATAACAAAAAAAACTAGTATATAATCAAGTTATTATTAAAACTTAAGACAAAAAAGTTACAAAAGAACCAATGTAAATTGTGTAAAAAGTCTCTTATGACTATATAAATGACAGTATACCCACCAGATTTGTTTTCGTTTGAAGCAGAGCTCGCTGGTTGATCACTGAGGAACAAAGGTAATCAGAGTTAGTAGGCGGAAAAATTTGTGGATTTAAGGACAAAAGCTGTGGCACTGGTAAAGTTCTTAAACACTGAAAATTTAACTGAGAATGTATTGGACAGGCATTGTGGCCTAGATACCATGCAAACTCCCATACATTTTCATTTCTAGAAATGCAGGCTAGTTTTTGTTTTAAAACCTCACTAGTGTCACATAGTCAGGTTTTTCAAGAAGCGTAAGAAAGACCTATATTAACCCTGTTCTCAATAAAACATCCTTGTTGGTTAACACATTTTAGTAAAATCATGCTAGTGGTCTATCATGAATGCTGCATTCTGATTGGCTACGCTACTCATAGGCTATTAGTGATAGCCTACGAGTAGCCATTGCGCGTGATCATATTTGTCGTAAACATTAAAAAATTAATTTTAGAGGTTTAAAAAAAGATTTTTTACTTCTAATTTTTGACCAACTAGTATGATTTTACTAAAACTGCTCGGCCTGCAGCCTCATGGACTATTGGCTTCTAGCCAATTCGGGCTCGAGGGATAATTATTAAATAATGCCTAACTTACCTGCTTGCTTCGTTGGGTGTTTCCTTACTTTCTTGAACATCCATTGGTTCTGGTTTTTCCTCCTTACCCTCCTGGCTTACTTCAACCTCAGCTTCTGCACTAAAGTGGTATGAAATCAAAAAAGTATGATTAACTCTTTATTATGCCATTGATATATTATTTTAGGTTTTAAACAAAAAATACAAAGAGTGGTTCTATTACTCTTTTCAGCCCCAGCAAGTCCATCAAAATCTATCTTCTTACAAAACACATTAAAAAATAAGACAATTGATTATTAAAAAAATGGGAATTGACGAAGATGAATACATGTGATTAGATCAAAAGTATGAATAACTTAGTTATGTAAGGAGAAACTAGATATTCATTAACCCTTTAAGCCCAAAGGCATTTGTTAACATCTAAATTCTCCTTACAGTAAACAAAAGAAACAAGCTAGTTAGTACTGAGAATATGAAGTTTGAT
>JAOBAT010057910.1:0-14084 GCA_026413305.1 Hydrozoanthus tunicans | reverse complement strand
CATGCACCAAAAACTCTGGAAGATGAATTAAGAAATTCTCCCAAACTTCTCATAGGAACACTATGGACTTAAGTTGGAAGAATTTACAAACTCATCTTTTGGCACTCTTTTTACAGTAAACAAAAGAACACAAGCTGGTTAGTACTGAGAATATGAAATTTGATCATGCACCAAAAACTCTGGAAGATGAATTAAGAAATTCTCCCAAACTTCTCATAGGAACACTATGGACTTAAGTTGGGAGAATTTACAAACTCATCTTTTGGCACTCTTAGGGGTTAAAGGGTTAAACAGGTAAATTATATGGCGATATGATCAGCTTACATTTTTTTATCTGTTTCTTGAGCCTCTGTACTCTCTGTAGGCTGGTCAGCAGTAGTACCACTGACAGTCTTTGGTGATGCAGCTTTAGGACTGCTAGCTGCACTCGAACTCTTGGAAGTGTTTGCTGATGTGTTTTGTGATTTTGCTTTCTCGTCTGTTACTTTTGTAGTTCCAGGTGTTGCATTAGATAATGATTTGACGCCTTCACCATTTGTACTTTCTGTTCCATTGGTAACCATTTTCTCTGCAGGTTGAGTATTGATCTTTTGTCTTTTACTCTTTTGGTGGGAGTGAATATCTTTCCTCCCTCCATCTCCTTCATCTTCGGAGTCTGAGAATTCTTCATCGCATGCAATTCGCTTGTCAGATGCTCGTACTAGAAACAAAAATTCAACAACACAACGTTATGTTAAACTTTATAGTATCATGCTTATTTTAATCAACACAACAAAGGTTTTTTTTATAAGTAAGAATTTTATCAACAACTAAATACTTTACAGGGAAGTAACTTTCAACAATTTATCTACCAAGCCCAATAATAATTATGATCAAACTACTGTAGTGGAATATGGATATCAAATATTGTCCCTTAAGGTACAGATGAACTTCAGGTATTGGCAGGGCCTGAGTCCATCTTCAGGGAGGAAATCACCTTTGCCCCAAATGTATCCTAAGTGTTGGCTGGAACTTACTACTAATGCGTTGTTCAGGGTCTTCCTCTTCTTCGTTGTCACTTTCCTCTGGCAATGCATCCTCAGGGATTGCTGAAAGTTTGAGAGTATTGTTTACAAAATATACAAACTTGACTTAACTATATGGATGAAAATAATATTAATCATAATATCTGGCAAGCTAACTGCCCTTGTAGTCAAGGACTGAACTTTGAAGGACTCAGCTCAGTGAGGGCAGACTTAAAGCATGTTACAGTGACTTACAAGGGAGACTGACGCACACACAGTTGCTACACAACTCCACAGCCAAATAAAATGAGCTGGGTATCAGTTTTGTTCTCAAAGTAAAACCAGAATGCCTGGTAAAAAAAAATGTCAAATGAAATTGAGATAGAAAAGTCTCGGCCCACAAGAAGAGCCAAGGATCCAATCTCGGGGTTCACAGAGGGGGGAGACACAACCGTGAACTCGGTCATCCTGACTCCCCCAGATCAACCAAGGTGGTCACCAAATTAACCAAGCATGAGGGATGCACGAGAGCCGAGAGACAACAGCTGAGCAAGAGCTTACTGTCACTACCTACAAGAAACCCACATGTTCATTAATTGCAGGGTTCTTGCAGATTCCAAGACAAGAAAACTTAAACAATTCAAGAACTTCTTTAGAATGGCTGGAGTTTTCAAACTTTATTGGCTAAGTTCTTTTAAATCTTAGATAAAATGTTACAATGCTGAATCTTATCAATAAAATGATAGTCAGTGTACAGCCTATGGATACCAGAGTAGACTGTATTTTCCTTGCTTTAATAAGTTCAATGTTAAAAGAGGTGAGATGAGCAAAAAACTACGAAATTAAAAGTGAAAACAAAATATAAGTCATGTACTTTTTGTGCATTATAAAACATCAGAAACCAGGTTCCAATCAAACAATGTCTAAACCACTGATATTTATCATTTGACTTTTATCTGCCTTTGTGAAGTATCTGGGAGGTTACTGTGTTGTCTAGATTCTCGCATGAGGAAAGAACTTTTAATTGTTAATTAAGGTTACTATATGTCAACAGAAACACTTACGTGCCATTTGCACACCAGGTGCATGGGGAATCATTCGAAGATTCTCAAAAAGTCTTTGTCTGCAATTTTAAATTTCAAACAAAAGATCAGTTTGGCATGAATGTTTTGGCTCTCTTCTAAACTTCTTTAGGATATAAATCAAACAATTAGTTATTAAAACTATTCAACCATTGAGATTTTTTTTCTGTCAGAGTTTTTTCAAACTTTAGAAGCTTCTTGTTAAACATTGAAACTTCAAGTACAATTGAACAGAAAAAGACAATCCGATTTTAACCACTTCAGCATCAACGGGTATTTTCATTTATTTATCAAAAGGCCTGTATATTACACTTCAGTTTATGCATTCCTGAAAATGAAGCACTTACTTGATTTTGTCAAGATATTCACTTGTGTTTTGATTAGACATGTTAGATGGGCTTATATGAAGCTTGAAGTCTGGCCCAAAGTATTCAAAGTAGTCATTGTATGGAAGTTCTGAAAAAAAACAATGTATTTGTTTAGCAACAGTACAAACTATAAAGATTACTCCAAAACAACTTGAGGGAATTAAAACAAATAAAAAGTATATGGAGGTAAGATGCAATCCAAAATCTAGAGAAAAATTTTTATAATTGGTTTAGTTTTGATTAAAAACCCAAAGGACTTGACATCTTTATAAGTTTCTTTTACTCTGTATTAAATTGGCCTTAGTGAATTTTGAGGAAGTAAGGTTTTTAATTCCTTGCAAGCAATCCTTCCTCCACAACCAAAATTGGAAGAATTGAGAGTAGATGAAGTGGTGGAGGAGGCTTGTAAAAGTTCAGTTAGAATTGAGCTGAGGGGTAACTAACAGATAATAAGGCAAGGTGGGATAAATGTTTTGTAGGGGTACTGGATGCAAGGTTGGGGGAAAACAGCACTAAGATTGAGTGAAATGCAAGAAGAGAAAAGAGGCAAATTGTGGTGGTTGGTGGAAGCACATTCTTGAAATTATGCAGATGTGGGCATTGGGTTGAGCAGCTAGGAAGATGAGGATTGTTGAATTAATAATAATAATAATAATTAGCATTTATATAGCACCTTTCCATAGGTACATGCTCAAAGCGCTTAACAATAGTTTACAGTTGACTGTGGTATTGAGGGTCTTAGACAGTCCGCTCTACACGGCTCACAACTATTTTCCTAAGAGTTGCCCTCAGTTAGTAGATGAGAGAGACCACAACACTGGGATCACCCTACTTTTTGTCGACAAGTGTTATGGGTTCTTTTAAGTCCCTTGATAGGAGATCGAGAGACTGGGCCTACGGTTTAACATCCTTATCCGAGAAGACGCGAAGGTCTAACTGTTTGCAGTTGTTAGAGCAAAGGCAGCACCTTCTCCTCAGTTATTTTAAGACCCTGAGTGAAGGTCCGGCACCGGGAATTGGAATACCAAAGAAATTCAATAGAGCATAGCGTAGGGGAAATAATGAGCATAACTGAGGAAATATCAGTCTCGTGCTCTGGAACTGAATAGCCTCACCGTTTGCGATGTCGCTGTCCAATGCAGTAGCAGTTTCATATGTCCAGCATCTTGCTACATTGCGGATAGTGTAGCCTCCCCCACCAAGTAACAGAATAGGAAGGCCAAACTTCTTGACAAAATTAACACACTGTGCATGACCTGCAAAATGAGGTTAAAAATAAAGCAGATGATTGATCTAAGTTCCTCTGTTACATCATGTACATAATAATTAAACATTTCAACACTAGAAGAGGTAGTGGTGTGCTTCTAGCTGAAACTATGAAGCATTGAGATAAAAGGCATATGAACCATGAGCGAGATAAGGTAATGGCTCTTAGAAGTTTCATCAAATTATAGGCTAATGGATTTATGGTATCATATGAAAAAATGTTATGTGTATGTTTGAGGGCTGGTTGATCTGCGATTGGGGAATAAAGATGAAAGCCATTTTGCTGAAAACTTCTCAACACACAAACAAAGCACATGCAGTTTTTTGATAATAGGACAATAACTTTAAAAATTGAGGCAAAACCAGGATTATCAATAATTTCTCATAATTTGACTTTTCATCTATAAAAGAAGTTAACTTTTTCCTCAAAGGAAAAAAAAGAAATATTTGTTTTGTTAACAATTACTGGAAATTTAAAAGGAAAACTGTCAATAATAAAGACCAAGACTGATATAATCCTAGATTGGTATTTCAGTTATTAATGAATGACCAATATTGTTCGAGCTTTTCAAAATTAAATCACATCATTTAACCCATTCTGTTTTTTTTTCAAAAATGAAATTGATCAAATGAAATGAATAATAAATGAAAGTGAAGAGCAAAACAATTCTCCTAATCTGGTTGCATGAAATACAAGGGGCCCTAGTTTGGAGAGTTTACTGGTCAACACATCATTTATGCTGTTTCTGGCTGAAACAGTTCAGTTCACTGACCTCTGAGTGAAAGGTTGAAGCAACCAAGCCTGTCACCAGCCAACGAATCAGCACCACACTGAAGGACAACAGCATTAGGCTGATAGATTTCCATCACTCGTGAGATCACCTACAGGTGCGAAAGTATTTAAATGTTTTGTTACAACATCGCTAACAACAAAAATAATAATAATAATAATAGCCAGGGATTGAACCTGGGGCTTCACCTTCGTCCTATTCTCACAAGGCCAAAACTACATCACATTTAAAAGCAACTTTAAGTTGAGAGTCTGTAGACAACAGGTGATAAATTATGTGAATAATCATCTGAGCCCTTTAGGGTGACACTTGGCTGCCCAAAATATGTAGAAAAGAAGTTATTAGCTAATCAAAAACCAGAACTTATGCATGTTATTTATTACTGCTCAACCTATCCAACTTCCAAAAATGATAAAAAAAACACACACACACATGCATGAAAAAAGGTTGATATACAGAAGCAAAGCAAAAGTTGCTACTTACAGGATTAAATATTTGCTCATATGATTCATCATCAATTCCATCCCGAAGTGGAAAGTTCACAGCATAGTATTTGCCTTTTCCAGCTCCAATATCCTATTGTACAAACAAGCACAACTTTAGTAATTCAGTTTAGGGCCAAAAAAATCAACTTTTTTAAAGTAGTCAACTGGCTACCAGTGACACAACTCCTTGTAGCCATAACTATTTATTGCATTCGACATAAGGAGAACACAATCCTAACCTCACAGAGTCGGGTTGTCTGTGGTCATTTGTGCGGTTACCAGGCTGTACAAGCAAGCAAGTTTTAGTCATCATTGTTCCTCACATTTTTGTTCTAAATCGGCACCATTTTGAATTAATAACAAACTATGACATCATGTGCGTGTATGTCTAGTAATGCTTTAAGTTTTTTTCTTGATTGTGGATATTTTTTTGCAGATTGGAAGTATATCCTCGAGGTTTTCTTCGAGTGTGGAAGTGAACAATTTAAATGCATTTCACAAATCTCTGATTACTTTTAGTTTTAACAGGGTTATACTATTATCATTACAAAGTAGGTCTACCCAAGGTAAAAATGCAAGAGTGTGGTCAGGTTTTGAAAAGTAAATATCTAGTACCCTCTTGCTCCATCAGTTTCCATCCCAAACCAAGTGCTAATCTTAGACTAGTGTAATTGCCTTACCCTCAAGTCTCCTGTACCAGGAAAGTATTCTCCATATTTGTGAAAGGACACAGTCATGACACGATCTGTAGTGTAGAATGCTTCTTCAACACCATCTCCATGGTGAATATCAATATCAATATATAGTACCCGTTGATGGTACCTAATAAAAAGCAGAACAAAAAAATTATTTAAAAAGAACAGATAAACAACATAGTGCACACAAAAAAATTTCATATTAATTACTAGTTGCTTAGTAACTATAATATTAACAATAAATTTTTTCAACATAACTTTAAACCAAAATCTACAATCTTCTTTTAATTAATACTTTCTGGTTTCCATAACTGACAAACTTCAATTAAACAAACTTTGATTAAAACTAACTAAATTCAAAACAACTAGGGATTACAAACAAACAAATGAATTTATTTTTGCAATGAAAAAGATTTATCCTCTCCCTTTCATTGAGACTTTTAAGGTGATGTATTTGGCGCGCGGGCAACAACTGCACAATTGCATCCCAGTCGGGATATATTTGAATTTGATCAAGAGCATGTGACCGAGATTCAACTAATCACAGTGCTCATTTTGTTGAGTGAAAATCTAGGAATAGAAAAATCTCATTTAAGAAATGACACAAACAAAACTGATCAATCAATGATTTTAAACATACTTGAGCAGTTCCAGAATGGCCAATACAATGTCATTGACATAACAAAACCCTGAAGCTTCTGATTTCTTTGCATGGTGAAGACCTCCTGCCCAGTTGACTGCAATTTCAGCTTGCTGTTTATTCAGTTTTACTGCACCAGCTGGAAGGGTGAGGTAAATAAACACTACAATTAGCAGAACTTAACATTAACACTGCTCTTCTCACTAAAACTGGGGCTTTACTAGCTGCTTTCAATGCAGTGGCATCCTTTGCCACTGCAATTCTGACATCCTTCACCTAATGTACTGTAACTTCCTGACTGAAAAACTCTTCTTTCTTGTAATATTCAATGTATTTAAGTTTGTTTGCCACAAAATACTCCAATAGCATAAACCTCAAATTGTTCTCGAGAAATACTCACAAATGTTTGCTAAAGGATATTTTTAAAACCATGGGTAGTGGCAGCAAAAAGTTATTGGGGGGGGGGCACAGTGCAGAAATTGCTAAAAGTTCGTTTTAAATCTTAGATTCCTATTCAGAATTTGCTGTTGTTTGCCAGGAATTATTGGGGGGGAAGGCACCCTCCACTGAACCAAAGTATTGTGGGGGGAAGCAGTACCCCCCCGACCCCCCCTAGTTCTGCCACCCATGTAGACTCACAACTTCCAAATCAACTTCATCTTGAGAGTTTGCAAATGCTTATTTTTAGCCCTGCATGCATATTACTGAATATATAATTTATTTACTTCTGTTGCTATAATATACATGAAGGAATATGAACAACTCACCAATTGAACCACCAGTTGACAACTGACAGAATTCAAAGAGACCATCAAAGACTGGGCAGTCTTCTCCTACATTGACTGAAACAAAAAGAAATGTAACTAAGTTAGAACAAAAACATCTTAGTGACTTAAACAAACAGGAAAGAAGTCAGGGGTTCCAAGAGAAATTGTACTGAAAGTTTAGAAATATAAGCAAGATTGCTCACAAACAACAAATCCATGACATCTAATGGCTCATGGTTTTCAGCTAAAAAGTCCCCCGGTGAACTTTAAATTTTTCCCGGCAAAGATGTTGATTACCCAATTTTATTAATAAGTGCTTGAGGGGGTAGGGGGGGGGGGGGTGGACAAAAATCGAAAAACTAATGGGCAATCCAGGATGCTTATTTGGCACCTAAGAATGGTATAGAATGGAGTGCAAAATTAACTCGTTTTGTTGTCTTTAAAAACAAATAAACAAAAAAGACTTTAAAACCGAAATAAATGGATACAACCCTACCACATGATAGTTGAACTAGACTTTCCACATAATTTATAACATTACCCGGACAGGTATCTGAGATCTTCACATGCATGCAAATCACCAAACCAAAATGCTTTTTTTTTATAAACTATTTTTCTCCCATTCCAGTTTATTAAAAATTAGTATACCAGAAATTATTTTTGGATTGAGTTTGTACTTTATGTTCATAAGAGTTGAAACACAACAAAAAATTATATTACAGTAAGCACTTGAATGTCGAAATTTTAATTCATAATTAGCATCAAAATTACGTTAAACTCTCAGACACTTTTTTTCCCTTCAATATAACATACCCTTCAGCCACGGAGACGAATGTATATTCCCCACTTTTAGAAACTTGTTTTGAGTCTACTGCTACAGCACTTAAAAAAATTCAAGTTTTACAATTTGAAGCTACCCAGTGACTATTGGGTACAGAAAGGATAATTACATAATGAAACTTCGTTTTTGTTTTGCGATTTCAAACATGTCTTGGAGTGGTTGTTGTCACTTTCGAAATTTGTATTTTTGGCAAAACGAACACGCTGCGCTGTGGATCGGAGTAACAAAAGACAATGAAAATGTGGGAACACGCAAAGCGAAATCCACTATCCATTATTAACGCCTAAGAGATCAAACAACACAAATTTAAGTAAACCTTAGCTTATAGTGACAGCGTTTTGGAAACGATCAGAATAACTTTGCAAACTAAATTCATTCAAGGACAACCCGCCATAAAAAAAAATTACAGTTATGCATACATTTTCCTAAAAATCAAGAGATGGGAAGAAGAAAGCAAGTTACTCACATCTCTGCATTTGTTTAGTGTATTCGGTCATGTTATCCGGTTTGATCGTCTTTAGAAACTTAATGTAATCATCCGAGTGATATTTGGTCATTTCATCCTGACTTGCCTTGTGTGGGCGCTGCAAAGTGAAAATTTAAAAATCAGAAATGAATACCCATTCAAACGAAATAAGTCTGCAGTGGAAGAAATTTTTCTGACAAGCACGAGCACATGTCAAATAAAGCATTATGACAAGCAGTGCAGTAATCTCCCCCAAAACTCACGTAGATCTCCATTTTTCTGTACAAGCCATAATTGAGCAGCAGGTTGTGAGTCATTCGAATCCTATGCGGTTTCATAGGATGCCCTTGGCCATAGTAGTAGTTTCCGACGTCACCTTTGAAAAGAAGACAACACATAAATTATATAAACCAGAACTTTACTCTACGACGAATTAACCCTCAAAACTTACAACAAAGTTAAAAAACTTTAAATACTACTTAGCAGAACGAATTTTTAACGATGATTTCACTTACCGTCATAATAATAGCAAACTCTTTTCTTTCCACCAGGATTCGTGAACGCCATGCCGGTGAATACTCGAGGTTCTTCAAAAATCTGATTGACAAAACGCTAACACGTGACCTAAATAGGCGGAGTTTAGACCTTAAAGCCAATCAGAAGAAGGCGGGCTGATTGAACTGGTCGCGTCCTCTTCCGAATTTATTAGATAAGTATTATGGTTTAATAACGCAAAAGGCTATTAAGCCATTAATGGCTTCTGATATTTATCAGTTTACGTCAAACAGCCTCTCTTTGGTGTCAGAAGCTCAAAAGCTAGATCGATCGGTCGATCTTTCGGGTCTTCGAACTAAAGGAAGGGAAAGCTCTTTAAAAGAGGTATTCTTCCGGCGACTGAATGGCCTTGAAAATACGACTTTGTCAACAGCACGCTGTGCCACAAATTCCTAACATTGTCTACCGATTAAATTTTGAGACTATACAGTCCAGTCAAATACCGATATACCAGTACCAAGTCACTTTTAATTAATGACCTAAAAACAATATAAAAAAGTTATGCTTTGCTGGTTTGTTGCGGGGTCACAATCGAATGGCGCGGCTTACCTGCCGGTTTTTTTACAGCATCCGAAGTAAATTCGACGTAATAACTCAAATATTTTATGGTAACATTCGAAGGAAATGCTGCATTTACCTAACAAAGCGTGTAAGTTCCGCAAGACGAATCATTCATCTTGTCAGGCTCTTGACATGAACGGAATGACCCGATTTTAAAAGTTAAGGCCCGCAATGAACTTTGTAACCAAGCAAACAAACTTAGCAACCGCGCGCTCTTAACTCACTGCCGTGTTTCGTGTTTCTGCCATTAGTCTTTCTACGTATATCTTTCTTCAAATTGTACAACAGGGTATCTTGTCCATTCTATTTGTGATATTTATTTGTTTTAAGTTTTCACATAAGAATTTTAAAACTCGTTCCCAGAGCCCCTGTCTTTCTTAGCCGCAGAAGCCTAAGCTCGTGTCTGTTGGCTTTCATTTCGTATTTGTCTTGTTTTTGTATCTAGCTTTGATGTTTTACAGAACAGAGCCTTACAACTAGAAATGAGATGTTTGTTAGAGTGCAAGTGCCAAGCAAACAAAAAACTTTAAATATTTCGAAAACGTTTTGTTAAGACGAAAGGCTGAATAACGCTCGCCCAGCACCTTTTTTAAAACACTTCTGCCAGCGGAAATTTGAAAGCCATCATACTTTGCTGATGCTCTGGTACGGCAACAGCAACGGAGCACCACATGAAACAATTAAACACTTTTACAGCAGTGAACAGGCAAAGTTATTGTTTCGTTATATTATCATAGCTTAGAAATCGAACGATTGTTCATTCTTTTCGTGATCATGGTACCACTGACTAGAAAAGACTGTCGGCGCACATATGCTCAGCCAAGTCTCGAACTAGCTGAAATTTCACAAACTCCATCTTTATGGAACTGAAATTTAAAATTATACAATGCATTCACTTTTGAGTATGACTTATTCTCTCTGGAATTTGTGATCATTTTACTTCCTGTTTACATCAAGGGGGAAACCCGCCTGCTAGGTAACCTGTCTAGGCGTGCAAACCGCCTGTTCATATTAACAAATTTTTCAGCGTTGCGATCCCGGTTTGCCATTTCCGAGTAACCTGCATTTTGCCATGAAAAAAGTTGAGTTAGAAATTGTTACACATCATTTTAACTTTCGACCCACCCTTCCGAAAGAACTTGTATTTTCCCTCGGGTGCATGGGGTTGGGACCCAAGTCTAAAAAATTTGTCAGTTTAGTGTAAAAACGGTTTTTATACGCGCAAATTCACATCTTAAAAAGAAGTTTCCATTCGAACGCACAATCTACAGCATACAGGTCTACTATCTCACAACTAGTCACAAGGGACCCCGGAAAAACAAAATGAGACTGGGTTCGAGCTGAAGCTACCGACTAAGCTCAAAAGTCTTGAATAATCATCTTTCCTCCACCCATCTTTATTCAAGCGCACCAGGAAAACTTTTTTAAGGAAATAAAGTGCGTAATAAAGTCCTGAATCCACAAGTGCATTAAAGTTGTGGAACAGTTTATGAAACGTTGAACAAACGAAATTCAAAATACAAAAGCAAAGTTTGCATCGAGCTACAATTCAGTATGCGGTTTGTTTTGTTCCGTCTCTTTTTCTGTGTGTTTCTCTGCTTTATCCTTGTTTTCAATCGCAATTGGCTTATTTCCATCCATACTTAAAGGCGCGTCCAAGAAATGATCCAAGTTCTTATGAATCTCGTCGAAAGAGAGTTTCCCGTCTTTGTCAGCGTCGCCATCTCTCACAAGATTCTTCGGGCTGTCCCTGAGAAATTCGGCGTCCGTTATGGACCACGGAATCAGTTCTTCACGGTCTAGTTTACCATCGTGATTGAGATCGTAGTTCTCGTCAAAATCTATTTTGAGTTCCTTTTTTGTATCGTCATTAATTTCGTCGAAAGTATCTGCAAAGCAAATATCGAAAATCTCAAAATTTACGCACGCTATATTAACGTTAAACCCGGAAATATTTAACAAACATCAAAACCTAAACACCCTATCGAAGTTAACCCGGAAAATGAAATAAATCCTTTAATTTATTAGCACTGTAAAAAATAAGCGCAAAGTCTATTCAAGCCAGTCCTTGTTACGTGAAGCTTTTAACTGTCATCATTTTATCTTTTCGTCTCAGTGTTCTCTCTTCCATTTCCTTTTTCCCAGTCTCTGTACACCTGACCTGAAATGGGCTTCAGATCCTGTTTATAATTAGAGGCTAAAACAATCTTAGTCCATACCCGAGATCCTGCTTACAAGGTAAAACAGGCTAAAACTGAACCCGAAATCGAGCGCCAAAGGTCCTGTTTACAAGCTAAAGCGAGCTAAACTTGTACCTGAGAACCTGTTGATAAGCTAAAACAGGCTAAACTTAGAAGGAGCCCTAGGATCGAGATCGAACACTTACCAGAGTTTTCGAATTCTTCCATTGAGACCTGCCCGTCGTTGTTTTTATCGTATTTTTTTAGCTCTTGGTCGATATTGAATTGAACCATCCGTGGATCGTCCTTCAATTTAAAATCAACACCGGCGTTAAATTCACTTGGTTGTTTGCTGCAATATCTGCCGCAGCTGGTATATTAGTATCATTACTGAGTCGAAAAAGGGCATCTGAATTCGTGGAGGCGAATCCCCATTCCCTCAAACTCCGATTGAAAATGTTTTTTTTCTAACATTACGAACTGCGCCAGTTATATCTGTTAATAATTTTTTGATGCTCGAAACTTAGCTCAAGAACCCGTAAAGACAAGAAATCAAATGTAAGAAAATATTAAATAACGTTTTTTGACTTTGGATTTTCATAGTATAACGGTAACTTTGGGGTAAAATTTCAGACTCCTCTCCCCTTCCCCTCCCCCCTCTAGATGGCTTTGGGACTCCCAAGAAGACCAGATAAAATAAGGTTAACAGGTTGAGAAAACAACCATTGGAGAGCAGCTAAGAAGTATTTTAGCCTGGGCAGCAAGCGTTTCCGTTGGGTTTTAAAGAGTTTTAATTCTCCCCAACCCACCCTCGTTTTTCTTGCTCTCGTCCCAAATTTCGCTCGGCCAAAAAAGAAAAAGTCTCACCCAAACCCTGTACTGCTAGCGCAGGCTAGATGTATCTATAACACTGTAATTTGTTGTTTGAGATCATCTTACCAAGGGATGGTGGTAGGTGAAATACTCATCTACATCTAGCTTGCCGTCTTCGTTCCGGTCAGCATGACGAAATTTCTTCTCATCTCTTTCTCTTTCTTCTTTATCCTCTTCATCATATTGTCCTTTGCTAAACTCTTCCCATGACACTTTGCCGTCAAGATCTGTTGTTTAGATTTATTGAAAACTTACTTTGTTCATGTTTCCTTCATGTTCTGATTTAGTTTAACGTGATAAATTAGTTGTTGTATTTCCTCAAAAAATAGAGAGCTTTAGATTCGACATCGAGCACGAGTTTTTTCCCGCCATTCGGCATATTGCGCGTGCTAAGAAATCATGCCATCACGCTGTGTTGCGAAAATGTTGTAGTCAACGCGCCGAGGTTAAAAAAACTCTTTGTAACGACGACGACAACACGTTTTGGAAACACAACAAGATGAGGCGTGATTTCTTCGCACGCGAAGTATGGTTAATGCAAGGAAACTCGTACTCCTAGTCGCTACACACGGTCTGTACTGTGAAAAACCTCGGGCAAATATTTCCCCGGACAGACCTCGCACTCGATTATTAAGATATTATGTAAAATTTTGCTTATCCTATTGTTCTTATATTGAGGCAAATTTCAGTCCTTATTTTGTTCGTATTTGTGGCATTTGCCATTAACGTCTCGAATGTAAAACTACCATGGGCGGTGCGCGCGTTGGATGAAACAGTCTTTTGGCGGGAAATCCAACACCATATATGGACATACCAGCGTACGGGTAACCAGCTCGTGGCATATGGTACATACACGGACAACGCGAGTTTTCTAAAATTTCGATTTCAGTCACAGTTGTTCTTAATTTGTTTTTATTTTTCGTGCGATTTCAGCCTCAACGTTCTCAAAATGTTTGTTCAAATTTAAAACAGTGTAAAACAATAGGAAACTTTCACTTCAGGGAGACAGTGATAGTGATAATGACAATGGTAGTGACAACAAATGTGATTATGTACCAACTTACTGTCGTCTTGTCTTTTCAACGTTTGTTCCACTTCCTGTCGCCTGTACTTCCTATTGTTCTGACGAAATTGATGGCGCAGTTCTTCCTCGGATATTAATCCGTCTTTATCAGTGTCAACTTCGTTATCAAGAAACTCTTTTAACCTTTCTTTTTGCTGAGCAGCGTCCATGTTTCGAAATCCTTTGACGTAGTCACCTTGCAAAAAGGGAGTAAAAACGGCTAAATTAAAAAAAGAGGTTCTTAAGAACTTTTATTAAGACTTTCTGTTCATCGGTACGTTTCCGGATCCAACGCTAAAAACATTTTTTTCTCCTAGGGAAGACAGTTTCTAACATTGGCACGGGAGGAACATCTTTGCTAGGTTTTATGAATTTAGGGAAAAGGTCGAAACAACGGTACTTCCTAGGAACCCAATTTAGGGGGTGGGGTATTATGTGCCGCCACCC
>JAOBAT010057899.1:11141-26782 GCA_026413305.1 Hydrozoanthus tunicans | reverse complement strand
TTCTGATATAAGTTTGGAGGAAAAATATAAAACGGTGTCATCAGCGTACAAAGTAATGCTACAAGATTCAAGAACGTTTGGTAAGTCATTCATATAAATTACATGAATATTATGTTTTCGAAGAGGTCTGGAGGGGGGGGGTACTAGATGTAAAATCAGAGTCGTAGCCATTAACTGCTAAAATAGGTGTGACGTGTTCTACTTCACGAGTTTTCTTGTCTGTTGTGCTCGGGAGATTAAGTGCGCGATGAATTAAAGTTGAAGCCACAATAACTTTATGTTGTTTATCATGGTGTGAATGAAAGTCTAAATATCTAATAACAAAGTAATGGCCTCAATGGATGTTGTTTCCCTTTTTACAGCCATTCCTGTAGACAAAGCTTGTTATTACATTCGAAGAAAATTAGAAGCTGATACAACTCTCTCTGGAAGAACAAATCTTAACACTGAGGACATAATTTGGCTCCTGGATTTTATCCTTTCCAATAATTATTTCATGTACAAAGATAGTGTTTATAAACAAGTCCATGGATGCGCAATGGGAAGTCCGGTAAGCCCTATTGTAGCAACCCCTGCATGGAGGAGATTGAATCTATTGCTATAGCAAGATCTGAAACCCCTCCTAAAATCTGGAAATGGTATGTGGATGATAGTTTTCTCATTATAAAAAAGATGCCCTTATGAGCTTCCACGAAAACTTTTAAACTCTATCGATTCTAATATCAAGTTTACTATTGAACATGGAAACAATGGCCAGTTTGCTTTCTTAGAAACTTTAATAATTCGTGAAGATGTTATTATTTCCATAATGTATACAGGAAACCCACTAATACTGATAGCTATTTTGACTTTCATTCACACCATGATAAACAACATAAAGGTGGTGTGGCTTTAACTTTAATTCATCGCGCACTTAATCTCCCGAGCACAACAGACATGAAAACCCGTGAAGTAGAGCACGTCATACGTATTTTAGCAGTTAATGGCCACAACTCTGATTTTATATCTAGTGTCTTAAAGATGAAATTATCTCAACCAGTCGCTTACACCTCCGAAGATTTAGTTCATATGTTCTTTAAATGGGCGGATCCAAATAACTCGCACCAAGGCTTTGCTTCTCTCCCTTATATCAACGGCTTATCCCAGCCCCTCTCCAGACTTCCTCGAAAACATAATATTCATGTAATAAATAGACCTCTGAAAACACTTATGCTAGAATTCCCTTCTCCGAAATTCCGCCCTAATATCAATTTTCAGAAAGATGTTGTCTACAAAACTCCTTGCCTTGACTGTTCCTGGTGCTACATTGGAGAAACGGGGAGATCGTTCAATACCCCCCAAAAAGAACATATTAGGAACACAAAATTGTATCAAAAGGGTTCAAATGTCGCACAACATGCCTGGGATCACGACCACAACATTAATTTCGATCAAGCTAAAGTCATTGACAAGGGAAATTTTATTAAGAGAAAGATACTTGAGTCCTGGCACACGGCTGCAACAAAAAATGCTGACAATAACTCCAAGCCACTGCCAAAACAAAATACGATTCTTTTAACTAACTAACCGGTTGACACCTTTTATCTTAACTTTAGAAATAATCTTCAGCTATTGTTTTCACCTTTTAATTATATTCCATACTTTAATTCCTTTGTGATTATTCATTCTTACCTTTCGCCTCTTGACTTTTCTATGCATAGCTTTGTAGTTAGTTTTTCACTCGTCAAAGGTTGTAGTCTGACAACCGAAAGCTTGTAATTTATTAAGATTTTTAACCAGTGAACGTTTTTACTGTTTTTATTTTAAAATTTTATGCTTGGTTATGTTCTTCAATTTTCAAAATTTTAGTATCGACAACAACATCACATTCTTCAAATTAAAACTTTCAAAAGATTTAACTTACTTAATCCAAAACCTATAACAAGTCAAAGCTAGATATAAAGGGCCTTGGAGAGTTTGTTTCATGGCTAATAATTCGACAGCCTAACTTCTTTCTCACTTGAATAAGAAATTTATCGATTTACTCCTCCATTGTTCCGTTTGTTTGTCTTTCCCCTCCCCTCCGGAATTCTTTTCAGCGATGCAACATCCTTTGGTTCTTGCAAATAAAGTCGATGTTCTTACTTTCATATAGTTGTATATGTACTTGTCTTTTTAAAATAAAACAAGTATTACGTGCGTTCTGACTGGCTGTGGTGACGCACTCAAAATATGAATAGAGTTCATCTGCATACGTCATCGCGGGGATTTATCGCCTGTTTGTGTGCCTTATTTTATTAAAGAAATATGAAACTCGCTTGCTTGCTCCGTTCATTGATAGAAACACTTGTGAATGTTTTAGTTCACTCAAGAAGTGCGAATAAAAAAACGGCTGCGGCTCGTTTTTCTCTGAGCACTTCTTTCGTGAACTAAAAAGTTCACCCGTGTTTCTATCACTGAAAAGAGCGTGCAGCTCGTTTTGTATTTCTATGATAGAACACTTCACAGCGGCAAATCTTTAATTCAGTTATTATCAAATTTACCGGAAGCCATATTTTTGTCGAAAACTGGGTGAAAGCCGGAGGTGGCGCCAGTTCTTGAACGTCGCTGGTTGGTTATATTTCTACAAGTGAAATCAGCTATACGCCGTTTTTATTGGTTTTAGAGCCATCTTTCACGTGTGAATATATAGCGTTCTGGTTTCTACAAACAAGCTTTAAGCAGAGAAATTCTTGTGAAACATATAATAAAATACAAATTTGTCATACAAATTAAATGGAAAATGGTCTGTGTAGAGAACCAGCCATTTCTTTAGAAAATGATGTAAGGTTTTGTTTCTCAAAGATAAATTTTTGTGTTCATTCGTAAGCCATTTGCTATTCGCGGTTGCGCCGGAGGCTGGGTCATACAAAGTTTCCAGTGCATTTTAGGTTTGTTTTGGAGGACGCAGTGAGAGACTGAGTGGATCAATCATAATGGCGTCGATTTGAAGTAGGAATGTTGAGTTAAGGGAAAACGATATACCAGGGCAGGAGAGGAACCGAAACCTGGGGAGCATTGCACCATTGGCATTTGGAAACGCTGGCAGTGGTGGCAAATTTGTAGCCTCTGGCCGGCGCAACCTCGGAATTGGAAGAGTCGTGACGTTTTGGTCTTTTCACCGTAACTCTTTCTGTTATTTCACAAAGCTCTTTACGAAACAACTGAAATAGTGTTATGCCCACGAGCAGTACTATATTAGTAGCGAAATTGATAATCTTGTTATGAAACAATCGATCGAAAAAAGAAAATTACATCTCATAGTGAAACACTATACAATACATGTTCTTTTGAGCGACTAAACCAGGTCACATAGTAACTCTGACAACCTCATTTCGAAGTAGTCGTATGAAGAACTAATTGTATCGCCTATATTAAGTTTAACATAACCGCAAATATTACTTCTCTACTTGTTTGCTGTTCAGTTATAATATTATATCGATATCTGTTTCATCTTCAGTTGTTGCGTTGAAATATTGGCAAATGCGGATTAACCCGTTACTTAGCAAAACTTCGTCGTTGTTGTCGGCGGCACAGTGGCCGAGCGGTTAGCGTGTTCGACACGTAATTCTAGGGTCGCGAGATCGAGCCCCGGTCAGACCACTGTGTTGTGTCCTTGAACAAGACACTTTACCCGACTTTGTTCCAGCCGACTCAGCTATATAAATGAGTACCAATTCTGCTAACTTGCCATAGATTAGTGTCCTGTCCATATACATACATACGTACAAAGTTTATTTTACCTCGAATTTTAGAGTAGTTTTAAATGTAGCTAGTATCTTCGAGAAAAAAAAGTTATGATATAAACTTATAAGATAATAATTTCTGCGTAAATTCCTTCAAATCTGAATCTTTCTTAAGACTCTCTGGGAGGGAGTTCCAAAATTTTGCTGCAGAATATGAAAAAGAATGAATGCCGTATGTTGTTGTTAACGGTCGCTGGAGGGAAAGACTCCAGTGGGAATCAAAGACTCGCATCCATTTAACACAACAGAAACCAGAGATAAGTGCCGGCCCTATGAGTCACTTAGGCTCAAGAAAGGATTTACCTTTAGCTTCATTATCATTATAGTTTCTATAAATGACAGCGATAGATATAAAAAAACATAATAATAACTACTCACCTGTTCATTCTTTCTAAGAGTTGTTAAACTATGAGATGAAATACCTTCTTTGAAAAACCTATCTTTACGACAGTTTAGAAATTCACCTTGTGCAGATATTACAAAGAAAACCTGCATAGCTTACTCCCTACTCGTTGACGGAATGTTTTGCTTGTTTCGATTTCTCTTTTCTCCCGTTTTTAATTTTTCTGGTTGTAATTTCCTATAATTCACATATTTTTTTAATGAACTTGTGTAATTTTTTAGACCCCTACTTATCATCTCATGGTCATTTTTAAGGGTTGCTTACACTCAACTGGGGCTCATTAAATAAATATATTATTAACAGACAAAAACACAATATATTGATAACTTAACAACCTTGTCAATCAAGTTTATTTCATCAAAACAAAAGCAGTTTATGATCAGGGTTCCTGCAGCTCAGGAGTTCTGAAATTTAAGACCTTTTTAAGACTTTTTAATGCCAAAAATCTCGAAACTTAAGACCTATCCTGCGAATAAGATTTTTAACACAAATTTAAAAAATTTGGATATCTAATGACTGATAGAACAATTATTTTACCATCATTATCAAGATGGACCTTTCAAGACCATACATTTACAAATTTGAAATGCAAGTGTATATGAATATATAAAATTGAAAGTCTCTGGGCAACCAATATGTTAGTTTTAGTATACACTTGCAAGTGTAAGTACTGGTATTGTAAATGTTCATTCCAGATGTTCCAAGCAAAAAAAAATAAGCATGTAGTTCCATGTCATTAGTGACAAACATTGGTAACAAATTACTCAATTAATTAACAAATTACAACAATCTATCCTTCAATATCAAACTTAACTATCCAGAAACACCAAACACCATTGTCCACAAGTCTCCAATCTATGGCCTGAGCACAGAAATGTTATAGACAGTTGGACACAGCCAAATGATCCTGAGCTCTTCAGATTTTGATTCAATCTGCTCTTGGACCACCATCATCAAAGCTCTTTTCTCCTTTAGCTTCTGCCGGATTGCACTAGATCTGGTCAGGAGCTCTGCCATTTTGTCTGGACGCTGCTGCTCTGCTTCTTCTGCAAGGCTGTCAGCATTAGTAATGAGTCTGTTACAAGTATCTTGCAAAGTCTGCCTTTGCTTTTTGGCAGTCTCTAGTACTGCCACGACATGCTTTCTCTTACGACTTTGCTCCTCAGTCATCTTTTTTCTTTGTTCATCCAGATAAGCACGGTATCGCGACCTTGTAGAAGCTGCAGATTGGAGCAGCTCCTTCGTAACTCTAACTTTTGTAACACCAACACAGATGACAACATAGTCGCAGATTTGTCTGTGTATTACTACAGTTTGTGCTTCCATGTTACACATTTCGACCTCTTTGTTGATAGAGAAGCCCCTCTCAACAGTTGCCTGTCCGTGAGAGAGCAATCTAACAACCCACAACTTTGGATATGCTTTCATCTTACCATACAGAAAAGTGTCTACACGTGCTTCTGAACTTGTGTAGTTAAAGTTCTCAAAGCTGTCATCTCTTGATTCCTTGTCCAAAAAGTCGCTGTATCGCCGTGCTTGACGCCACAGAGTTAGTAATCTTCTAGTTGCTAATTGTGGCATTTGGTTTAATGCTTCTCACTTTTCATGTGAGATTCCACAGCACCGATCCCAATGGTTCCAAGAATGAAGCTTCTCTTGCACACGGTACAGAAGGCATCAAATTTGCTTTGCGAGTCAGCTCTCAGCCACGAATTAAACTTAGTGTTTTGCAGCCACAGTTTGTTGAACACGCATTTTCCATGACCAGTCGACTGTTCACATATCAAATCGAAGAAAATGATTGATCAAAACAAGAAAATTAAATTGTCTTTATTGAATTACAAAAGGTTCACCAGAGCACATTACAAAACTCGTCGCTCTGCAGCCGCATGACCTCCATTGTACCCAGACTTCTTCCATGACATGCACACTCAGCAGACAGGAATAAACAAACAACACGTGTCGTTTGTCCGATAAGTAGCACAAAATTTAGTGAACATCAAAACAATATATAGAAAAACGAGTACTATTGAGCAACTCCTTTTCATTTTTTTTCCAAATTTAATGCCTTTTAAGACCTTGTGAAGCAATTTTACCAAATTTAAGACCTTTTTAAGACCTTAAATTTGCAAAGTGACCCATAATGACTTTTAATGACTTTTAATGCCCCGCGGCACCCCTGATGATTCTTTAAAGAATATTAACTGATCAACTGCCAACGTCAGTGTTGGCCGTACTGGAGCTTGTGGCTATATATGCACGCTAACTAAAATACACCAACTGATGTCTCTACCCAATACCTGGATAGAGCCAACGTGTTAGGCCCGTTTCTAACTCCGTGCCACAGTCGTGCAGCTCGACTCTGGTTCAACTGTTGCTGGACTTTGATTCGTCAAAATTCTGCCGAACTAGCTCGAGTTAAAGTCGTGCAGCACGGGTCAGCTTCTGGCTCTACCTGACCATAAATAGTTTCAAACGTCGTGATAAAGGGGGAATGAAGTCGGACCTTCTAAGTTCGGGTAAGCTTATAATCTACATGGCTGTAACACGCGGCGTTCGAACAGGGCCTTAAACTATTCGACAGTGGTGAGCTACGAGCTACTTCAAATATAAGTTATAACAAATCCTGGATTTTTTCACTTTTTGTGGCACTTGCAAAAATTTTCCAAAAAGAGATCAGAAATTAGTTTTAAATGAAATATGATTTAGAAAAAGTATCATTTTTTTCACACTAAAAATAACTACAATATCTTTCAAACTCTAAAATTTGGAACGTGTACAATTTAGGGAAATTTGATTCCCGCCAGTCACCTACTCTAAGATTTTCGGTACAGTTTATTGGAAAGTTGTTTTCTTAAAAGCCCAAAATATTTTGGTTTTCGTTATACACTTGTAGTAGTTGCAGTCTAAACATACAGTTTGAGTGTTTACATCTTGCACTCCAGGCCTTAAGTATATAGTTAGTTAATGTCTAAAGGCCACTTGTCTTGATTAGCCCTTATGGTTATAAACAAGTGGCCTTCACTCTTTAATCTGTAAATTCTTTATTTTTTATATATACTTGTCATTTTTCCTGTCAATAATGAGTGTGAATAAAGTTGTTGTTGTCTGGTACGCAATCAAACCGTGTAAGTACTTTGTTACTAGATGCATGCAGATCCATCGGAACATGCACAGCTATAACCTAAAGGCGTTGACACATTTCTCCAAGAAACAAAATCTGTTTACCCTTCCTCACTGCCCTTAAGATTCTTTGTTTTCCTTCTTGAAACCCGAAGAACCAATTGACGAGGTTCTTGGGCGCTGACGGGGAACTGAGCTGCTCAGGGGAAACTTTACCCCCTCGCCCAAAGAGGCCTGGTTACCATTCTGATATACACGCATCGGAGATGCGCTGGCACTACGCTCACCAAACCTTGTTTTGCCACAATCTCCTTCCCTTGTAATGGCTGATTGAGAAAAAGGTAACTCTGATGGTTTTCGTGGGCATTTAGTGTTGATCTCCGGGTTATATTGAAGACTTTTTCCAATACTTTTGTTGTGAGCCCTTGCGCTTCTAAGAAACTCCAAGTTTTCAGGTGAATCAGAAACTTTTTCAGCCCCCTAATAAGGAAAAGCAAGGCCCTTTTAATAGGAGCTTCGTATTTCTGTTAACAATCGGTTTGAGAAAGATTTTGCTGCTATAAAAACTAATGGTTGACAAAACGTTTGGGACTTTTGGTCAAACCACTGGCGTAGTAAAGCATTTGGCTACAGAAAGCGCTTTTTTCTCGTTCAAACAATCAGGGAATGACAGATTAGGTCAAAGAAACTTTGCACGTCTTCTATTACTGAAAGCTAACATGCACAACTCACTAAATGTAGATGTGTAGTGTAGATTTGAGGTTTTCCCTATTTTAGAATAAAAAACACACATTAGCATTTACGGCAAACTAGCATAGAATCTATCAATGAGCGCTACAAACTCTTATTTTAAAATTTCCATACACGAAGATGTAGGACGATCCGTCAGCATATTTTGCAAAATTAAAACGCTGTCCTGGTTTTAGGAAAGTTTAGGGTTTATAAAAAGACCTTTAGACATACTTTGAAAGTCTTGACTTCTTTGGGCAGTTTTGGTAAATGTCTCAGTGGCCACCAAGTCATGTCTTCCAAATTAGTATCTTGAATGGGGTCGGCAAGGAGCCTGCTGTTTGGTAGAGACCTTGCAGTCTTTTGCACACCTGGTTTTCTTTCGGCAAAAGCTTCTGCAAACGGCGGCTCTGTAGGAAATGATTTAATTAAAAGGTGAATTTCAACAAGACAAAACAAGATAACTTTATTGAGCTCAAAAAGTGATTACAGGCAAATTGTATTTACATAGGGAAGACATTTAGAAATAGCTGAAGCTAGTCCAGCTAAACGTCTGGACGATACGGATTAAATTGCAGGTTAATTCAAATTATTCAATTATATAGGACAACAAAAAACGCAAACAAACAAGCATTCACAAAGGATGAAAGATAAGTTAGCGTACATAAATTACATTTGTGATCTCAACTGCAAATATAGTTTAGAACTTATAGCTTAAATATTTAGAAATAAGAGGGGACTTAATGTTCTGTTTAAAAGAAGTACGCCTTTTGGATTTTGAATCATCTTGTATAGAATTCCATACTTAAGGTTCAGCAAAGCGAATACTGAAAATACCAAAATTGGTTCTTACTTTAGGGATATAGTAAGGGTGTTTTGCTGCCAATCTGGAGATGTATTGATGTACTTCTTTTATACAATTAAAAAATTGTGAAATGGGGTTGGAAGTACATTTGAGTAAAAATCACGCATAAATAAAGCGATACCAAGAAATACTAAATCATCAAATTTGAGGATTGCTAATTTGTGTGAAAAAGTGGAGATGAATGTGAGCAATAGTTGGAGAATGTGATTATTCTAATTGCCGTTTTTTGAAGAGTCACATGGGGCTTTAGTGAAGTTTTATATGTGCTTCCCCAGGTTATTAAATTGTAAGTTAAAAAAGGAAAGATTAGGGTATAGTATAACTGAACAAGTACCGACAAATTTACAAAATGTCTTATTTTAGAAATGATGCCAATACTTCTTTTGAAATTTTTCGTTATGTGTTCTATATGGGGTTTCCAAGTCAGATGTGAGTCGATATGAAGACCTAAACATTTGATTGAATCTTTTTGCTCTAACAGTTGTTGTCAATTTTAATTTGCATTGCATAATTATATCTCTTTTGTCTAGAACAAAAGATAACATAATTAGTTTTGTCATAATTTATTTGCTTTAAGCCAACAAGATATTTGTTTGAAATTATGATTGATCTTATTTTCAAGATTACGAATTTTATTATCTGAGTAAAATAAGTTAGTATCATCAGCAAAGATAGGAAAATCTAGTATATCAGAGCAATTACAGAAATCATTAATGTAAAGGAGAAACAGGAGTGGGCCAAGTACTGAGCTTAAGGTTATAACTTGATAGATTACAAGAAGTTTTTGTTATAAGAATGAATTAAATATGTTTTAAGGAGACTAGTATTTAATTGAACTCTGTTAACCCAGTTATACGTAAGTAATCATTAAGCATGACAGTCAAAGGTAATCGTTGTTTTCGAGCGACTCCTTTGACTAAGTATTTGCAGCGATTCGCTAAAATCATGCTATCGCTCTAAGACAGAAATAAACTGGAACAGAGGTTGTGGCATAGAAACCAAAATTTTAGCTTTTGTATAGTGTGAAACGCTATGCCAAAATAAAGGATATGACGTTGTTGCTTGTACTCACCTGGCTTCTTGTTCTCGTCTCCAACGCCTGACAGCATGTCAAGAACTTCACTACGTACAATAGCTCGAAGATCCCTTCGACCGTGCTCGTCATTTAGTGTAGAAGCTTCGACATGAGCATCTGGGGCTGATGGTGGACCAGTGCCCTGCATACATTCACCAATGCCTAGAATTAAAGGGGCCAAGGGAAAAAGTTCAGCACAGAACGGAAGACATTAAACCATTTGAATAATATCGTCGAAATTGTATGTAAGTATGCAGGGATAAAAAAGAGGCAATGTCTATATTAACCTTTAGTTTAATACTTCATCAATTCTCCCCGAAGGGCTTTTCGAAATCAATTTACAATCCACACGGTTTAAGAACTGGGAACAAATGCTAACTAAAAAACGCTAATTAAAAAATGCTACTACTAATAGATGCTAATTATATAAGTAATCGAATTTAAAAATTGCTTCAAAGTTCTAGATACTAACTATTAAAAGTATACTAGTTACAAGTAATAGCTAATCATACCCAGTCACGAGAGTTTTCGTAATTGAAATTTAAATAATTTTAGCGAAGTGCAGGTTCTTAGATTAGTTTGTAAACTGTTCCAGAGTTTTGCTCCTCTAAAGGCGAAAAAGGGTTAGCCTGCTGCGGCGCGGTAGAGAGGAGTCTGTATTGCGTCACAATTGCGGGTGTTACGTTCGTGAATTTTGTTCCAAAAGTAACTAGGTAACTAGGAGTGAGTAATTCATGACAATGCCTCTAAAGCATAGAAGCTGTTTAACGGTGAGCCAGTTTAGTTTATTCAAAAGAGGAGTAATGTGATCGAATTTTCTTGTATTGGTTACAACCCTGCAGACGAAACTTTCAGCTAAGTGCAGCTTTTTAAGATGGGTGGCTGACGTGTTTGAACATACAGACGAACAACGCAACAGCTTACTGAAGAATAGAGCTGAAACGATTTAATCAAGAGTGTTCTGGTCAAAGCTGTATCTAACACGATTGATTTGGCATAATTTGGACAAACAAGAAGAGATAATTTTAGAAATATGACAAACATATGTGAGGTTGGGGTCAAGGATAACGCCTAAGTTCTTAGCAGACGCAACAGGTTCCAGAGACTTTCCCAGAAAGGTTACAACTGGCATGGAAGGTAGTCGACACATCAGTTGTCTGGTTCCGATGAGCATAATAAGACTTGCTCCCAAGGGTGCAGTTGTTCCAAAGAGTGGAATGAAATAAATGCAAGTAGAGGGCTAAGGGCTATCTTACTCTTAGCAATATATAATTTCCAGACTGAAACTGTTCGAAATATCATAACCCGATACTAGACATTACCTTTCATTTAAGATTAGTGTTCAAATTGAGCGATGATTTTAGTTGATGGAGCACAAGCAAATCAAGCGGAAATTACCGAACAACAGTTGATGTATTTTGGTATCAAGAAGCACTTATCCGACAATCGTAGTCTGTATACAAAGAAACTTCCATAGATTACAAGTTTTGCATGACATCTATCCAACTTTGGTGGTTACAAAGAGATCCAGCCATTTTCAAGAGCGATCAACCTTTTTGATAAGCAGTTTGACAGTTTGCGAAAGTTTATCAGCTCGGATGAATACGATAGATGATAGATAAATAGTTTTATTAAAAACATAAAATTTGCAGTTCGAATACTGAACTGCGTAAACTTTACAATATCTTAAAGTGATAGAAACTGTTAAATACAAGTACTCTAACAGGAAAGAAGATGAAATACTGATTGGATAGTAAAATACGTGTGTATTACTTCAAATAGTTTCAGCTGTTTGCACACATTGCATAAAAGAATGAGTTCTTAAAACGATTTGTGCGTGCATGTGGTAGAATAAAAGGTTTCTTCTCCCTTAGATTGTGTATGGACTGATTCTTAGGGGGAAGTAGGCGATTCAACGCATGTTTTTCGTTACAAATACGCTAAAGAATTTTGCATAAAGGCCCTCCAGGCGTACAATTTGTAGGGCCGTTAGGCTGAGGTTCTTAAGATCTTATTCATACGATTGTCCGTTATAGATGATACTGAACACGCTCGATGTCCTTGGTAAAAGATAGTCCGGGAGGCTATGGTGAAAAAATAGGCGAGGAATACCCAGCACAGGTCGTATTACGGTGCAACAAAAATTAACAATATCAGTGATACTTACGCCTGCTCTTTTCAAAAGGACTAAAAAATACAACCTCTTGTTTGCTTTGTTAACGGATTCGGTAACATGCTCGATCCATTTAAGGTCGTTAGAAATAGTAACACCGAGGATGCGGGCACTAGTTACAACTGATATTTCTTGTTGTTTAACTACTACACTCTTAAAGATGTCCTTGTTTTTCTTAAAGTTAGTTACCATCTTCTTGCACTTATCGGCGTTTTAGCTGCTGTTGGTTGGCACAGTATTCCGGGTTACAATCTGAGTTACAGTGGTATCGTCAACACGGAAGTATCGTCCTGATTGTCACACAGGCTTTTCATTCCTCAGAAGAAAAAACCTTCTGAGTCCCTAACGGGAATTGAACCCATGACCCTCTGATAAGTAACCTGTTTCCCATGTGAGTTCCTGTACCTAAGTGGGGAGAGCGTCTGGCCGGTAATCAAACGATCATGGGTTTGTTACGTTTCTCCTTAGGGACTTACAAATGAGAAAGGAAAGTGTGTGGCAACCAGACAATTCTTCTACAATTTGACAGTTTGTGTGCCATTTTATCAAACAAAGTTTAAAACAAAGTGTACTTACCCGGAAGAGGATCTAATTTCTTCCCAAATATCTTTTCTTCTTTCTTAGTGTCGATTGCCTCTTGTGTTATAAAGATTGACTTAGTTTCGCTTTCAATGGCGCTGGTTGAATCTACTTGAAATGGTGATCCGAGGCGCAATGACTTCATCCTTTTTTCGCCCTCGCTTGGATCCAAGACTAAGAAGATGTCGGTTGTTTCAAATCCAAATTTCAAGAAGGATGCCAAAACCTCAGCAACATATGGTTTCCAGTTTTGGAGAAGTTTAGGTACTTCGTCAACAGTTTCAGAGGGAAGAATCCCGCATATGAGAGTCCAAGGGACTAGATTTTCTGTCATGCATGTGACAATTTTTGCAACTATTAGAAAAATAACATTCACCTGTTATAATTATTGATCTAGTTACAATCTCAGTAGTAAAAACGATCGATAAAGGAGTAACGAAAACAACAGAGTTGAACAAAAAACAGTGCCAAGCAATAGGAAAAAGAAACAAAACCATGTATATCACCAACATACACTTTAAAAAACAAAAAATTCTGTATAGTTAACAATTCTTTACATCTTTTCTTCGAGCAGAGAAAGTAACAACAAGGTTTTAAAAGAGTATGTAGGAGGTTTTGATGCATGCGCCTTACATACGTTCAAAAGACCCTTTTTCACGCAAAAATAGCAAGAAACTGTGGTCGTTGCCAAGTTTGGCGCATGCCTATTAGCAAAATTGAAAAGTTTCGTAAACAATTTCTCAAAAACTAATGCAGATATGAAAATTTAAAGCTTGTTCTTCTGTCCTTATTACTACAGAGAAATATATTAGAAAACATGGCAACGAGGCTGGACGCGCAACGATATCTGGCCACTTTACTTTTCATTGGAAAACTATCCAGTTTCAAACCTTAACATCTTTGTCAAATTGCGACCAATCTTTATGAGAAGTTGCTTTACTTTTATTGAGTTGAGATTGACTCTGGGCTCGTTTTCCCGATAAATCAAATATATTCCTTAGTCACGCTAGCGTGATAAAGGTCTATTCAAGGAATGAAAATGGTTCGCCAGAGCCGGAGGCGGCAAAAACCAATTTACTCACTGGACGCTGATGTTGTCATTGTGACATCAGCTACCGTATGGTGCAGCTCAGCATCCTTTTTGGTGTCTTGTAGTTGAACGGAGCCTGTGTGGACGTACTGGTCACGTGTTCCAGGGGGACTCCATCCATAATTTAACTTATTCACTAGGTTCACAAGGCCTTCGCTGCAACAGTACACACCATCACTAACGTACAACTATGATTGTAAAAATACAGCAAAGTTAGAAATGGTTTTCCTTTTGATAAATAGAAACGGCTGCTCACCAATCTCACACCTTTCTAAAGCGCTGTATCGCTTTGGGTTACTTTCTTCAAATAAGAGGAAAAGGCAAGTAGTAGAGACTGGAAGAAGGTTGCATAAAAGGAAAGGATTTGAAAAGAAGGAGAAAAAAGCAAAATAGGGAAATGAGGGAAAAGAAAAAAAACCTGAAAATTAAGAAGATGAGGAAGAAGAAAAAAATGAACTACGATCGTAATGACGACGACGACGACAACAAAAACGAAGACAGAAACATAAAAATATCGAGATTGAAGAGGAAGAAGAAGGCGATGATGCTGAATAAATGTAAGCATTAGATTACCCAAAATGATAAATTAACAACAGATTTATAGAGCATGCTACAGATTAATCCAAAGATGTTGGTTTTGTGTAGAGGACTTCGAAACGGAGTACTTCATTCTAGCTTGTCTTATACTTAGTATAGTCTCTAACTCAACGATGGAGATTCATTCACCTTATTACAAATGAGAATGTCGCCAGCCATATGTTTATTATCGGAGTTATAACAAAATCCAATCCAAAACACAGCCTGTGGTTGTAGAGCCTTTACTACTTCCCTAGTGTGTTCCACTTGGCGTGAGGATGGGTTGATTATCACAAATCACAGCTGGCCCAACCATCCTGAGAACAACCATCCAAGCTGGCAAGATATGACTGCTTTTTTTCGTTCTTGCTTCAGATTTAGCAATGAAGTGTGTATAACTTCATTTGTTGTTATTAGGACAACTGGTTTGTCATTGGAACCAAGCAGGTTCGAGAAACTAACAACTAAGGAAATAAAAAAGCAGGTAAAGTTTAACTTTAAAATTGTATATTGTACAAAGGCATAGACACAGACATATTTTGTTCGATAAGTAGGTTTTATGAGAGACAGTCACGAGCTGATGTGGATCTACTGTCTAAAATTCAAACAGAATTTTTCTCTAGCTAGATTGTTTATATACATGTCTGAACGGTTTTTTACCTTCCCAAACCAGAAGGTAAAATGTGTCAGTATTGTGAGTGCTGATACATCAGAAATTCTCAAGGTCTACCATTTGTTATGATTACACTATAATCTTTATTAATCTAATGAGCACTGTAAACGAAATGCTAGCATCTTCTATATGCTTGAAGTTTATTTGTGGTGAAAATGTACTAGCTTGCAACTGACTTCTATCTGCAGCTGGAATACCAAGTGAAATTCTCTGACTTTATGGTGATTCTTTTTTATTAAGTTTCTTGTTTATATGTTTATATAGTACGGAGTATCAAGCAGGGTAGATCATTAAAAAAAACCAAGGGGGGCAGTACGGAGTGTGAAGCAGGAGAGATTAATAAGGAGTAAAGCAGAGAGGAAGTTCGGAGTATGGTGTAGGGAAAAGCAATAAGGAGTAAAGCAAGGGAGGCAGATGGGTGTATTAAGCAGAGGATAGCAATAAGGACTAAGGCAGGGGAGGAAGTTCGGAGTATGAAGCAGGGAAGAGCAATAAGGGGTAAAGCAGGGGAGGCAGTTCGGAGTATGAAGCAGGGAAGAGCAATAAGGGGTAAAGCAGGGGAGGCAGTTCGGAGTATGAAGCAGGGAAGAG
>JAOBAT010057888.1:0-26790 GCA_026413305.1 Hydrozoanthus tunicans | reverse complement strand
GGGCTTATTTCGGCACTTCAACACCTCATAGTCCCAAGGGACCATGTCCGAATCACGTCGAAATGGTCGGAATCGACCTCCAAATGTCGGGGTGTACTGCCGCATTTTGTAAAAATCGTTGGACTTTATGAAAACCTGCCGTGCTTTGTAATGAATTTGATGAACCTTGCTGTAGCAAAATAGCTGTTCTGGCGAGGGTTTCACTGTTATACTCAAACTATCGGGAGTTGACTGTGTTTGAGCTGGCACATAATTTCCTTTATTCGGACTTAAGTTGTTACAAAGTCCATTAAAATTTGAGCTAATACAAATCAAAGTGGATCAAATAGGAGAGGAGGAAAAATTATGTTAGCGACCATTTGGTTGTAATTGTGGTTTGGGTGGACATCAGAGAGAAAAACCCCGGATGGCTTGACGGGATATGGGCGCTCGTCGCTTGATAAACTTCGACATACCTGAAATTCAGGATTGTCGAAACTTTGAAAACTATAACTTGTATTCTATTGAGTATTGTTCTTATTTTTGAAAAGAAGATGCAAAGTATCGTTTCTTGTGGGGAGTTTCCCGGCAAACTCTCGCGCCAGCCGCTTTTCTATATTTCAATCAACCAGTTTGAGGAAAAGTGCAATAAGAAATAGTCATTCAAAATAATGCATACTTTCAGGAACGCCAATACAACGCAGAGTTTAAGTTTTCTTATACAATATTTCGGCTAGCCATACTAGCCTTTTTCAGGTATGGTTTGAAGTTACATCGGTTTTTACTTATATATTAAGAAGCGGAAATGTGAAAACAAATAGATCTAGAGTTACCTTTAACGGAAATAGAAATATAAGAAATTAAAAATAAACTAACTTAGAAATAACTTAAAAATAACAGTGAAAGAAAATAACGGTTGGAAAACATGATTTCATGAAATTTGAAATTTGAAAAGACCTCATAAAAGACAAGTTTAAAGATTAGTATGTTTCGTCACGTTTATTAAGGCCGTTAGGTTCTAAAGTATTAGCTTTGGTTATTAAGCAGAGTAGAATTGTTGAATGGGAATTAGAAGCATGTCAGAGGCAGAGTGGCAGTTAAAAAGTGTTCAGAGTCGACGGTAGTGGGTTTGGAGATAGTATTAAGTTTTGTCAACTGGTCGTTTGTGTTCGTTAAAGCGGTCTTTTAGTCTACGTTTGGTTTCTCAAGTGTATCGGAGGTTGCATTGGACAATGTAAATAATGTTTTTAGTGTTGCATGTCATGTGGCTGTTTATGTATCTTGTTTCTCCTGTCGCGGTAAATGTGTAATACTTTCAGGGGCGGATACAGGATTTACAAAAGGGGGTGGATAATCACGTAAATTTCGGGGCTAACGCCATTGTGAAAATGAGTGTCGGGTGCCTTTCAATCCACCGCGTTTTTCACATATTCTTTGCGCGTACGTCAACAACAGTATTTTGCGGGCCCTAAAGTCCTTGATTTATCTGTAAACTTGCGAATACTTGCCTGTTATGTCGACGTTCAGTGATAAACTATTGATAAATCGTATTTTTTGTTCTATTTTTTTTTTCAGTAGTATAAAAGGGGGATGGAAATCCGCCCATTCCGCCCCTCCCCCCTCCTGTATCCGCCCCTGACTTTATTGATGGGGTGAACCTTCTTCGCAAGAACAAGTATTTTAATCATCGCTTATTTAGGGAAGGATTGCGTAGATTAGGTTGTCGATCTAAGGGCAATTGAAAGGTCGGTGGAGGATCTTGTTAAGCTTGATTAAAAATAACTTAGAGTGTTTGAAAACATGCATGCATCGACCACCATAATACTTGTTTGGATTTAGAAGACACCATTTCAGTCACGTAAGCTGGTAAGCTGGATTCAAGTCTTGACCCAACCACAGAAGAAAGGAGAACAGATCCCGGGGGGGGGGGGGGAGGGAGGTACTTCGGGGTCAAAAAGGTAGAGTTGACCGTCGGAAAAGTCATCAAAATACCCTAACAAACCAAATGATAAAAATTTTCCACCTAAAAAATTACCTCTTGGTTCAAAAATTACCCTAAAAGTACCAATTGAAATCTGAAAATTTTCCCTGGGTAGATAGCGGGTCATACCTACCATCCTAATATAGGGAGTACCCCCATCCCCCCAGGGGAACAGAGAAATCATTACGGTTCAGTTGCAGTGCCGTAGTTAGCAGATCAAAATTTTTATGGGGGGCCAACTTGGCAGGGCGCAAGGCAAACAAGCCCTAAGAATTATTTTAAGTATCTTGTCAACGTTGAAAGAAAATATAGAATCATTTTGTCCAACACCCTCCTATTGCTGGGTTCCTCGGGTCCCCCGGTCCCTTCCCTAGTTACGACACTGCATTCTTAAGAGGAGTTGGTCAAACAAACCCTAGAAATTATTTGAAGTATCTTGTCAACGTTGAAAGGGAATACAGAATCATGACGCAGGTTGAGTTTGTCCGATACCTTCCAATACCTTCCTATTGCTGGGTTTCCTGACGTCATATATGGCGGCCATATTTGTTCTATGAATAAAATATTTTTGATTATTTCCTTTGTTTCGGACACCAACCCGGCCCTTTATTTGTCTTTGGCGTCTCAAGAGAATGAGTGCAAAAAACCATTACTTTCATTCCATGTTGCTTTTGGTTATTTGTTCGCCTTTTTGTCACTGCTCTACGATCTTGAATTTCCAGCCTTTTTTCGTCTTCACTCAACGATTCGCTATTTTCTTCGACTTCCGATTTTCCATCAAACTCAACAATGAACGGTTTAAGCTGCGCAATGTCTGTTCCTTCATCCGGACCCAATGAACTTGAACAAACAAGAAACGTTTTCAACCCTTGAAACATTCCCTGGTAGAAGAGGCAAAATAATTCTCCTGGAATGGCGCTTTATTTCACACTTGTACCCAGGGACTATCTATACGCACATGTGTCCCGGTCACAAGAACAGGTTTGTCAAGTTTTATAACATAGTACGTCGTTTGAAATTATAAGCCGTGCTAAACTCGGGTGGCTGTACAGAGCTTGCAGCGCAACTCGCGGGAGTCGAACATGATATTTGAATGGATTCAAACGCCATGCTTCAGTCATACCAGAACCGATATCAAACTTTTGAAACAATGAATTTAGTTCGACACCGGCTTGGCACCTAACTTGCATTTTTTTCTACTTCGATAACGTTTCAAGGCAAACCATGTAACCTCATACTTTTGCTTTATAAATACAATGACGTCACAAACAGAGCTTGGGCTTCCTGTGGCTCTCCATGGCGATAACGCTGTTAGATACATTAGTCGCGTTTCATACAGTGTCCCTTCATTATTCTAAGTGAGTTAACAAAAACACTCAGAATAAATGTTATCTCAGTTAAAATCTGGCCAGTTACTAAACTTTATAAGTTAAAGAGAGAATATTAGAAATCTCTTCATGAAAATTCTAATATCGCTATTTTTAAGATATTCCTGGTTAGTCTCAAGTCATCCAGGTTTCTGATAAACAAATGCCAAGGGTCAGGGCAAACTCGATAACAAGGCCCGCGGGAGAGGGGGGGGGGTGTACTACCTATATTGGGATGATAGTCTGGTATTTTTTAGGGTTGAAAAACACCAAGCTATTAGACCCGTGTTTTAGCAAACGTGTATATTGATAAGAAGTTATGGTAAAAGTCTTTTAGCAAAGGTCTTAAAACGTGCGACTTTATATACTGCATATCACGTTCAGCGCAAAACAAGGGGACTTAGCGCCGACCCGTTAGCAACACAGGGAAAAATTTCGACTTTCATTTAGTATTTTTTAGGGGAATTGTAAAACCGAGAGGTATTTTGTAGGGTGATTGGAGACTTTTCCGACCGCCTTTTTTTCCCTTTAAACCCCGAAGTACCCCCTCCCCCCGGGTAACAAGGTCAAAACTTGACTATTTTTATCATTGATAGAGTCACGTATGTCGGCTACTCAAAGACAAAATATCAGTCTATACATTTCCGATTTTAGATGCTATGACTGATAACGATGCGCAAGTGTATGCAGTCAGTGTTTTAGATACTTTGGACTTTCTAAGTTAAATTGTTTACTTTTGTTTTCCGTTAATTATCAAAAGATAAATCCAGTTATTTTTTGGCTAGCAACCCAAGTTACACACCACAGCGGGAAACATGTCAAGTTGAGTATGAAAAATACCTCAAGCCGCAAAGTGAAAGGCCCTTTTTTCCTCCAAATAGTTTTCTTGTATCCAGTCATTAAGTTCAAATTAGCTAGGGAAAAATAAAGTCTTGAATTCTTCGGCGTCTACAGCAGCAGATCTTGCGAGAGACCACGCAAAATACTGGTTAATCGTTTTACTGCAAAAGGCAGTCGAGATTTTGTAGACGTTTATGAGCTCATGCAAGGGTCGACTTTTAAGCCAATTTACTAATCACTATTTCCGAATAAATTGAATTTTTCTATTTGCGACTAGCAAAAAAAGGAAGTTCCTAGGCACCATAGGAAATTCTTTTAATTTATATGAGGAAATGGAAGTATGGAAATGTACCCGCGCAGCGGCCGTTTTATGGTGGAGAGGCCGCCATGCAAAAATTTAGGTCTGCGATTATCAAGTACATTAAAGTGGAACAACCACGTTTCTGATATCATCAAAAAGAGTCAACTCTCGATTGTATTTTTTAAGCCAACTGAAACGTTCGGGCGTAAAAGCAAATGTACTCTTGTTTAATCTTACATGCATTCGTCCCGTTGCTGAATACGCTTGTCCCGTATTTCATAACAGCCTCCCACAGTATCTCCAAAACGATCTTGAGAGATGCCAGAAACGCGCCTTACGCATTGTTTTTCAAAATTTTACCTATCAGGAGGCGCTAAATAATGCTGACCTACCTACGTTGTTTGAGCGCCGCGAGAATATAACATCCAAGCTTTTTAGAGAGGTGTGCAGTAACCCCAACCATAAACTGCACCAATTGCTGCCTCCCGTTAACAATTGCAAGTACAATCTTAGGGGCAAGCGTGCTTTTTCGGTGCACAGGCCTGTGACCGATAGAACAAAGAACTCCTTTATTTTTAGAAACTCTGTGAAATTTTAGCTTTATAACAATTCATGATCAGTATGTAGTATATATTAAATTTTGTTTTATTAGTTTTTTTTAGAGCAGCCTTATTGAATATTTTATCTATTAACTTATTTAGTATTTATTCCAATTTTATCATTTCTCAAGAATACTGTATGTAATGTAAACGTAATTCAGCCCTATGGCTGCAAGGTTTCACAAATAAAGCATCTATCTATCTATCCATGTTAAACGTGCGACTAGCAAAAATAATTTTCTTAGTTCGCACGTCCAACGTGGTGCCCGCTCGATTAACTCTTTGCCATTCCCCTAGAAAACAGCCGCTAAGCGAGCATGATCGTAGCGTCATCTTCTTCTTAATCTCAAAAGCCAGTTAGTCAAAAATCAAGTACTTTCTTTTGTTGATAAGAACGTTGAGGTTTTTTACCGAGGCTGAACGTTCTTAAATAATTTCGGAATGTTCTTTTAAGAACAAAAGTGTTTACAAACACTTTTTTAAGATATCTTTACTGATTTTGATAATACATTTACCTTATATATATATATGGTACATTTGTGTATCGTCCACTATAATTTAGCCTTTGGAATCTGGAATCCACCCTTGTGGAATCCGGAATCCAAGCTAGCAGTCGCGGAATCCGAATCCGACAACAGAAACCGGAATCCAGAAGTCGGGATCACTCTGGAATCCACATTTCTTTCATCACTTTTCTATCTTCTGAGCCGCAATTTCTTAATCAAAGTCTTAATTCCATCTCGGTCTGCCACCACCAGGCTTTACAACTGATTAATGATTTCCAGAAATGATTCGATTAGTAGGATGCAACACAAGGTCAGGTATTTCTTGCGAAAACACTCCCATCTGATCGGCATTGTCAAATGACGAGGAATGGGAGGATATCAAAACTGTGCACTGATCGCCTCATTTGGCGTGTCTTAGGTTCTTATATAGATGGTACTTTGATGTGTTGAAGATATTTCATCGGTGAAATAAGAATTTTGTTAGCGTTAAGATTTTAGGCTAAATACTGTTGAACTTCTGCAATACCATTTTTAATATTTCAGACTGAGGAAGGCATAATTACTCATGTTTATGCGCGTGGCAGCCACCAAGAAGCAGGTGCGTAACAAAGTCGAATTTTTGTAAGTGAACTACTACAACGAATGTATATAATATTAGTCGAGTCTATGATTTTCACTCCAATATTGTCCCATCTAATTGTATTGTTTGAGTAAATAGAGCTACCGAAGGCCAATGCGTAATAGTGTATAATTTTGTTGGTGAAACGAAATAAGATAAATAATTCATTTTGGTTTTCACATACTAGTAAGAATGCGTTTTCCTTAACACAACTATTTGCTAATAGAAAATGTTTTTTAAATCTTACCTTAGATTTATGGGTGATTCAAACTCAAGCAGTATAAATGTTGTATAACTAAAAATCAATGAAAAGAAATCATTATTATTATTTTCATTATTATTATTATCATGATAAAAGATTGAAAGTTTTAACAACATTTTTTAAATATTGCTCAGACATTGCACGGATTGTCTTTTTTGGAAAACCATATATTTTTGTAGGCTTAAAGTGTTTTATTTTTCGTAAACAAACATCATTCTTAATGCCATAAGATGCACAATTATTTAAGATTCGCATTCTGGGTGGCCACACAAAGAGACACCTCATTTAGTTTCGTGAATTGTTGAAACTTGCAGGGGATTTGTCGGTAAATAACTCAGCCGGCCCGTAAGTGTCTCGACCAAGATCAATTTGTTACAGATACTACATAAACACTTCAAACTTAGTAAAATAAAAGGAAAATATGCACGAATATAACGTCATCTACCTTTATATATAGCGGCTTCAGTTTCCCTGTCTAGCGTTTTTGAGTCGTTGGTCTGCGAGATCGTTTTGTCTAAATCTTGTACACGTAAAAACAATGTAGAACTCTAGTTAGTTTACTGACGAAACTATTTCGCAGATGAATGAGTAGCTAAAGCGGTGTTACTGAATCGAAACGTTATTAATAACGAAATAATTGATACCAAGGTGTCGCCTTCTTTGGGGAAATCAAGGGGACATTTACTTGATGCTATCACTGACAAGATAAAGAAAATTTCATTTCTTTACAAATCTGTTCCAGACTTCAGATACGATTTGTAACCGTTTCATCAAGGTGTGAGAAGAAAACTTAGATTTCAAGGCAGAACTAGTGCTGAATTCTTTTGATCGTAAAATATGAGTCTGAACCATGCAGAAAGGATTATTTTATGCAACGGAAGTCATTTCTTAACTAGCCCCACGAGGTCGCGGTAATTTAAATCTTTTCATTGAGACATCTGTGACAAATACCATAGGTTTCGTGTGCGCTTTTCCCTCTCTACTCGGAATAAAACCAGAAAGGCGAAAAGCCATATCCCAGAGTATAATGTTTGGGTTCTTAGCAATAGTGAAAGAATGTGCACTCAAGTTTTAATATTTGTTTATGTTATCGTATTATTAGATTCCCTTATTTGAAACCATCATCGTTCATTGTGTGACTTATCGGAAAATTAATTTGGGGATGAAATTTGCAAATGCCTAATTAGTTCTTAACGATAATCCCATGTCCTTCTGAATCTTTTGGTCTGGTTTGCTTCAGTTCCGCGCGCAACTTTCCGTTTACAATTGCCAGATTAGTATAAATTGCAAAGCTAGTCCTTTATTCTTTTAGTCGTCGCTGCATTTCAAAGTGAAGGATCTCCAGAGAGAGCTGTGGGCAATAATGAAGACTTTTCATGCACTAGTTTGTTTAGTATTTTTATGTGTTTGTGCCGTTTTCGATGCTCGCAAAAGTTCTTTAACACGGGCGCATGTTGAACAAATACGTGTTTCTCCAGTAAAACTTCGGGCCAAAGTGACGTCTGTCAAATGGAAAAACAACACGAGAAATGTTACTGAAGAAGTTTGCATTGAGGTGTTAAAAGTTTTTAAAACAAAAGAGAAAAGGATCTCGAGAAATTTTTGCTTCAACCATTTTGAGAAGATATCTCAGCCCTCCCGCCTTAATGGATCGTTAGTTCTTCTCCACTTCATGTTCAACAAAAGAGGAAAAGGCATTCTTCTTGGTCAGCTAAACTTTGCCCGGAACAGCCATATAAAACACGCGAACTGCTCTGAAAAACGGGCGAAAAGGCACCCAAAGAAGTGTGGTGAGTATTGTTTTCACATATAAACTTACTTTCCATGCTAGGAACTCATACTTCTTCTATTCAAAAGGCATAAATCTTTGAAGAGCACATGGAGATCAGATTATGTCGCACGGTTCACTTCAGCGTGGCTCTCGTTTAACTTTAAACCCATTTTGGTTTAGTTCCGAGTTTAAGTTCTTTTTAATCCGCTCTGTTTAGCACTCCTTGCTTGAAGTTGAAGGATGTACATCAGTTCTTTAAAGAAGATGAAAAGATATATTCGTTCAATTTAGGCTATCGAAACTTATAGCAATGGCGACTTAACCCTCAAAATCTTCTTAAACATTTCTAAACCAAGAATGACATTTTCCGCATTGTTTTGGACGAACTTCGAATTTGAGTTTTAACAACTTTTTTTTTTTTGCAAGTTTCATGATTTTTATCACGTACAGCCTAACTTCATTCTGTAAATCTTTTTCTAATCATTGGAATTACTTGTTCTGTCACTGTCAGTGATACTACAGCAACGTTTGAAGTTTGCGATTTTGTTACCATTTTTTTAGCAGCGTCGCCTTTATTTCATCAAGACAAGAGGGGAAAAATCTTAGTTATGCCTGATTACCGATCAGCTGGATATCAGACAGGTCGACTGTCCGCACCGGGAGACCGTAACCTTTTCGGCGAGTGTATGAGCTCAGAACCATAATTAACCTATAATACTAGAAGCTTGTTAGCACCTCCCTATCTCCGGCGCTATGAATATTTACTTACAGCACTAAGTTTTTGTCTTAAAATGTGCAAACCCGTAAATGCTGTTTGATAGGTAATGATAAAGAGTGTAATCTCACAGGTTGTTTAATCTCGAATAAGACACTTCTTGCCCTCGAGATTCAGCACTTTTCAGATGTAAGAAGGTCTGGCCCATCTTGGTAAACATTCAGATTTAACTTGAAAAACGCTTGAACCAATGGAGGCGAACTCTCTCATTTGCTCTTTGAGATTGACTTTATTTTCTTTGTGGAAAGTCAACCTTCAGCGCTACTTGGCACCTTATTGGCCGGTTTTAGAAGTTGGCAGATTTATTATTTGATAACCGTTGTATGTTTCCGGACAAGAAACCTTCCTTTCAAGAAAGAAAAGAAAAAATAATACTGAAGAACTGGACAAGCGAGTCACGCACCAAGAGTGAGCGATATTTCTAAACAAAGCAGCTAGATCTAAAAAACTGCGATTTTGTTGCAAATTAAAACTGATTTCGATAAGATAAAGAAACAGTAGATGTAAAAATGTCATCTGTAGCGGTTATTAGTTGTTTAATTACAGAGTACACACAATCACAATAAACTTTTTTTCAATTATGGTTGTTTCCTTAAACGTTATTCTTAGAAAGCTAGTTTACTCAAAATTATACAAACATAAAAAGTAAGACATTTTATTTTTGAATTACATTTAAAGTTTTCAGGCATTCGCCAGCTGGTACATTCAACCTTCAATACGTTGTCAATAGCTAATTTATTTTTCGCCCGTTAGGCGGAAAACTTGTTAAAAGGGTGGTGAAATGAATTCTTGCGTTAATCACCGATAAACAAACAACACTTTAAATGCTTCATTATGTTTAGAAAAAAAAGGAGATATAAGCATATAATTAGTTTGAACTGTTTCAGTAGTTCAGCCAGCAACAAGCCAAGAGATACACTCTTTCTATGAGGCTGAAAATTGCCAAAAAATTTAAGAACATGTTAAGAACACGCTGAGGCTTAGAAAAGGTGAAGAACATATATTTACGATGATGACCTATTGCAAATAATTCATACAGTGTTATTTAAAATGTGCTTTTCGGTGGGCTTCTTGAATAAAGCTCGCAGATAACAATTTTACATCAAATGTTTTTTTCATTTACCACATTGCAGTTCTTATAGCTATATTTCTTGAGAAAAACTAGCTAGCTTAAGAAAGTCAGTACAAGCTACTACTACTACTATACTACACAAATGTACCACATATATACGGAATCTGTTTTATTAAAATCAGTGAAGATATTTTGAAAACATGTTTAAGAACGTTCGAGGCTGATATCCCGAAAATGTTTTTAATTCTTAAAAAACGTTCAATTCGACGTTCTTATAAAAAAAAGTGATATAGTGATGACGTGATGTGGTTTTGAACAGGCTTTCACACGATGTCATTTTCATGTTATTTTATAAGAATTTTTTACAAAAACCAGTATCGTTGTTCTTGATTTTGTGGCGAAGCCTCAATTTGTTACTTAGATTGCTCTTCTTTCTATGTGTGGTTTAAATTGAATAAAAACTTTGTCTAAGGTGTTGCAAAAAATGCATTGGAAAACAAATCGAAAGGAACTATAAACCGGGGAGACACTATGGTGATTTTATACGCCGATCGCAGCGAATTTAATCACCTCCAATATTTGCTATCTCCAGCCGTGCTTTTTGGGCAAACATAACGAGATCCCGCCTTTGTTTTGTTCCGGCACGCTTTTTGCGCCATTTTGAAAAGTCGTGAAAGTTTCACAAAATTGGATGGGTTTATTGCACAGGCAATTCTGCGATGAGAATGAAAAAATTCACAGAAAGGGATCACACCGGGGAATAAGCAGCAAATCTATAGTTATAAGTGAACCGTGGTGTATTGATCATTCGTATCTGACATGCAACTATCCGGGCAATTTTACACACCAGTCGCTGCGATCAGCGGACAACTATTCATAGTTTCCTCCGATATTATTCTTCCTATTTAGCTTTAGTTTAAAAAAATTGTTGTGTATGTGTGTATGTGTATGTGCATTATATTGAACTAACTATTTCCTAAACCTGAAAAATTGTACCTCTGCCTTTCTATAATCAAATGTATACCTGTAACCTTGTCCTAACTCAATTTTAGCTCCTTAGTTATTCGTTAGGGCTGGTACCTTCTGTATGTTGAATGATTCTACAATTAAGTATTGTAATGAAAACGTCAAAGGTACAAATAAAAAGATTGTTGTTGTTGTTGTACAAAACCGCCTAGTGCGTTGTTCCCCGCTTTAATTCGGGGTAAGTGTACCTAAACACTTTAAAGTAGTGACTGGTTTTAAAAAAGAGCAAAACTGCGAAATCATTTTCTGTATATATTGCTAGCTAAGTTTAAAGACCGAAGCTTGGTAAAGTTTAAAGAAAATTAACTATCGAGCCCGAGCCTCAGTCGAATCGTTCTTAATATTAGGCCAATTTGAACATCGTTGTCCTTATATAGTTGTTCTTATAAAAAGAGCGCCGTACTATCATTTTGTTGTGAATTTGTAATAATTTTATCCTTTTTTATCCTTGAAGGTCCGGTGCGCATCGACAACTCAACGTTTGTGCCTCAAATCAGAGTTAAAGAAGGTGACGATGTTGTTCTGAGGTGCGGTGCTTATGGAAAACCACCTCTTGTTTGGAAATGGAAGTATCCCCCATCGGTAATTCTTCGAAAGTGGAACCAGAAAAATCTGAAGCGTTTTCGACCTGGGACAAATGGTGACCTGTTTATAACTGCTGTTACTAAGGCATTTCAAGGGAAATACAAATGTGTCGTGAAAAATGCCCAAGGAAGAACCAAAGGCTTTGTGAGACTAAGAGTTGGTGAGTAGAATTAATGGTTATAAAGATTAAACAAAGTAAAGCTCACAAAAATCTTTAAGCGGCTTCTTGGTGTTAGGACATCCTCGTTTTATATTTTACGGAACTCTCTAAAATTGTGATGGAAATTTTGTACTTATGAATTCGCTAAAACGTTGGATTTATCAACTGAACCTAAATTTTTAGCCTCACAACAAATTCTAAGTTTTAGGTTGAAGAGTAAACAAAAAAACTTCATGATGGTATTATTGAACTGTCATCCGGTTCAGTTGAAAATAACTCACACCCGTTTGGTTCGCTTTCGCTAAATTAGATTATCTAGAATTTGCATTGAGTTGAGTACTCAGTTGCTGTTTTAGTTTCAAAATGACTATACACTTTCTGGTCATTCTCAAAAGTTTCTAGAAAGGAGAGGACCGTAAGAAAAAGTGGGGGTTTGAAGCCTGCTTTTAAGTATTGCGTTTGATTTTCATCATTTAATAGTTACTGTAATCATAGCTCGAGTTACTATGATGTTACTAGATACAACATACTGATTCGTGTATGCCTTGCCACAGGAAATTGGGAGTCATCTGACTATATATCTCCGATCTACAGCATCAACAAAGAACCCAATGGTTAGAGGGTTCTTTTTTGATGCTGTAGATCAGCAAAACTTGGGTTGTTCCCTGTTTCCAATAGCCGAAGGCTTCGCTCGAATTACACAAAAGGTTTAAAACTGAATTTGCTTCTGAAACAAATATCCCGGGGGGGAAGGGGTACTTCTGGGATGACCGTCGGAAAAGTCCCGCAAATACCCTAAAAAATACCAAGGGATAAAAATTTTCTACCCTAAAAAATACCTGTCGGTTTTAAAGTTACTCTAAAAATTACCAATTGAAAGTTGAAATTTTCCCCTGGGTAGCGAGCGGGCTGGCGCTAAGTTTCCTCGTGCTGTGCTGAACGTGATATGCAGTGAATAAAGGCTCGCGCGTAGTAGAATGTTCGCCAAAGGACGTCTTTTAAAACTTCTTATCAGTACGCACGTTTGCTAAAACACGAGCTTGCAAGCAGTCCAATACCTTGGCGTTTTTAAACCCTAAAAAATACCTGGCTCTTGGTTTAACACCGGATTTCTTTTTACAACCCTTAAAAAATACCGGACTGGCGTTGTTAACCCCTAAAAAATACGACGGTCATACCTACCATCTCAATATAGGGACTACCCCCCCCCCCCCCGGGACAAATGTAGTGTGTAGTTTTCTACTGGGAACACAGCAGGGGCAAAACTGAACAAAACAAAAGGATAAAAACATTTTTTACTTTAAGCCTTAATAACATAAGAGTGTCAGCTGTTGATTACAGCATTCATAAACTGTACTTTGGATTGTGTAGCTTAATGCTAAACATTTTACGAACGAACTACTGACGTCATTTGCAACATACACGAACAGCTAAAATAGCACGCTATTTCACTGTCTAAAGATAACTTTTCTTGAAAAAGCCAAATTGTCTTAAAAGGCTATAAAAAGACAAACAGGCATAATTGAGCAAACTTGAGAGTCTTAACACTTTTTAGGTATCATTTGCATGAAACAAAGGCGTGATTATTACAATAAGCCGATCATAGAAACACTGACTATAAAGTGCCTAATTTTGTGCCCGCAAGCATGAAAACGATGTGTTTACAACTAAGGTAAACATGGCACTTATTAAACTTACTAAACATTCAACAAAATGGAGTCACAGTATTTTATATAACTTGATATACAATGAAAGAACGAATAGTACAGTTGGACCCCGATAATTCGAAGTCTCAAGGTAAATGCAAAGTACTTCGAATTGTCGGGGGTTCGAATTATAGGGGTTAATAATAGATAGGCCTTTTTCCCCCTTGAATTGCTTTGTTTGCTCTATTTTCACCATAATAGCGAACAGTTTGTCGTCTTTTGACATATTTCAAATGTTTTCACCAGCAATTTTTAATTTCTAAGAAACTGTACTGTTTGTTTACATGTGTTTACTATTTCAAAATGTTGGGCTTCATATTTTTGCAAAAACCTTTGGTATCGATGGAACGCAGAAAATGTTTTGTTCGCACAGATACTAAAAGATACACTGACAAAAATGCCGCTTTTATAGAATACATAGATAATAACAGCTAAAAGGAACGGATTTAGTTCCTAAAATACAAAAAATAATAGCAACGAAGCCTTAGAAAAAACTTGTGCGTATAAGAGTATAAACATTTAAAGCCAAGAATGTTACATATTCTAGTTGGCAGCGGTTAACGAACAAGACTAGTAGTTTTTATTTTAATCACTTGAGACGCAAGCAACAGCTGAAATCACGAAAACAAATAATGTTTTAAGAATTTATCGACAAGAAGCTTTTGCTGCAGATATTTAATCGCAAGATGTTAATACGAAATTTCAGGTATGCAGCGAAAATGATTCTTTTAAACAAATATCAAAGAAAAATACCGAGCCATGCAAGATTTAAACCAAGTAAAAGCGGCAGTTAGATTAACTTAATGTCACGCGGTTGTATTTGTATTATTGATCCAAAGTTTAGCGGTCGTGAGTTCACTGCATGCTAATTGAAGCAATCAAATTGGCCCACCTTTAAACTGGGTCGAGCAAAGACGCTTACTTAACCATAATACAAGCAGCTTCAACTAATAGTAAAGAATTTATTAAGGAAAAACCAAAGGCTCTTTGAGCCACGTCATGGTTGAACATATAAAGTTTTACGACAAATTTCTTGATTACTTTGCGGTGACCCCAGTCAATTTTCGCTAACTGAAAAGCAACGACATGTATCAGGCGCGTAACCAGCATATTTTGCGGGGGAGTGCACAGCAAATTTGAGTGGACCTTGTGTCACCAGTCCTTAAAATATTATATACGTTTCGTACGCGCTATTCTGGTGAAAATAGACAAGTTATAGGTTACACAATTCTAAAGTTATATGACCATTTCTACAATGGTAATCTGTACTGGAACCACGGGGACATGTTTTGGGGCACTATAAGCTCCCGCTTAGCTTGACTTGCTAAGCGCCATAGACGTGAGCTCTCCAGAGGGGTCCAGGGGGCATGTTCCCCCGGAAAATTTTGAAGCCGGAAATGCGATTATATATTTTTATCAGTCCAAGCAATATTTTGTCAATTCTTTCATCGACAATTATTGGCTAAAGCCCACACAATCCCGTATAGCGGCTTACTCGTTTTTTAAGGCATACAAAATAACAGCGTCTTTTAAAACCTTGCGTGCAGATTACTCTTTCTTAGAACTTCTTAGAATGAATAAAAACGTATTTCAGTTCTTGCTTTCTTTTTAATACGTGATCGTAAAAACTAAATTACTACATTTTGCCAATAGAAAGCCCATTACAAAAGATAGTTGTTCAACTAAAGGGGGATGGGGCGCCATTCGGTGAGTTAGGTGTCTTTAAAGAGCGTGCCAAACTCCAGTCTCCTCGGATGCTTACTTGATGCTTGGTCTAGGTACATGGAGATGAGCAAAGGAAAAAAGCCTCTGTTGATCAATGGTTGCTCTAGCATACGTTTGGAGGCGCCTCGGTGCACTTTTTCTTTTTTCTTCCTTCCTTTCCTTTCATATTCGTTTTTGCTGTGTTCAGTAGTCTGAGCGGAACTTTTTGGACAGGGGGGGAAGTTCACGTGCACCCTGTGCACCCCCCTGCCTACGCGCCTGTGTATGCAAATTGTGTAAAGTGACCAAAAGTTTAAAAGGTTAATTTAGTATTGGCATGCAAGGATATACCAATTGATACGATGGGTCGGGCTGGAAAAAAATTCCTTGAAAAAGAAAATAATCGTACTTAATAGTAGCCGTCCTGCTTAGATAAGACTAAACTGTGATTGTTTAATTTCCTAGATCGCAATGATCTGCAATGTGATGGAAGTCTAAAAATTCGTCCAAATGAACCAAAACTTCTTCGTAGTCCTTACTTCTACTCTCAAGAGGGACAGAAGATAAAGCGGAAATGCATTTGGAGACTTTGCCCGTCCAAGGGATGGAGGGTAATGGTAAACATGGCGATAGTGCACACCGCATTTAGTAGCAATCAGTTTGTAACATGGCAGAATATGGATAAGAAACAAAAACCCACTCTATCGATAGGTTTGTGTGAATAACATGCTTCGGGTTCGTGCATTTCTCTCATCATTTTCACCAGCGTGCAAAATGTACGCTTTTCTAAACCTCCCCTCCCCCCCCAAAAACGTACGCAGTAAAATGGCACTTTTCCTCAATTGGCTTTGAGTAGAACAAAATCTTCCTGTGCCATCAGATTTGTCGCTTACAAAGAAGGGAATAGGTATAAAAGTGTTTATAAAATCTATTTTTGAACATATCTTATAAAATCAAAGTAAGTATGAAGATGCTTTGTGATATATCATTATATGTCGCTTCAATCACAAAGCATCTTGACATTCACTTTAATTACATCGTACTTTTTTATTCTGATAAACAAAACGTCTACACAACAATTACAACCAGAACTATTAACATCAACAGTAAAAGGAAAAAGCATCGTAGTGGGAGAAGAAACCAAAATTCGTGTTCACTTGTTTAGCTTAAACTTGGTTTTGCTGAAATAGTGTTGTCGATCGTCATTTTGAAAATCTGAACAACAGTGTACACAGTCTTAGACCTTCTCCCCCAGCGCACTTTTTGTACACTCGTGAAAATGATTAAAAAATGCATGACCCCTTAATGAAATTGAGTTTCTTTTCGAATATGCGTCTTCATAATTGACCTGAAGAAATAACCAGAGATAATACAAACTAGTTATTTGTTTTCCTATAGATTGTAGAAAGAGCAAAAGGCCAAGTTGCGGTTCAATGGTAGATGGGATGGTAACCTCGGATTGCAAGTCTGGTTGTGTAAAGATTGTGTACAGACCACGTTATACCAAGAGAACTCTGGGTAACCTTAGGATTAAAGTCTGGGTGGGCACAACCAGAAAAGGTAAAAAAGCATACGCATGCGCAATAATATTATTTTCAAAACCAGCAAAAATCAGTCTATAACTTATATCATGTGCACAAAAAAAACGAATCTTCGGAGAGAAGTTTACATGGCACGTTCCATTTCACTGGAAAATTTTCGAAAATTTTTGAAAACCTCAAGCGTATTACACTTTTTTCATTCCAACCGAAATGAACGAAACTTGTCCCAGACTCCCTCGGACAAGTTTTTCTCCTCCAAAGTAAAATGACGGACAATGTTCAATGTGCAAGCTAATTTTTACAAACTGTTCTGCTTTCTTTGGACATCATTGCGCTGACAAGTTGAAAAGACATAATTAATTTCGAGCTCTTTAATTTCTTAAGATGATGCTGGTAGACTTTATGTGGAGTTTGACATTGATTTTTTCGATCCTTCTATCGATCTTGATCAGACTGCAGCCTAGAGCTCGGTAAATAGTAACTGAATCTTTTGGCTCAGTTGGCAGTTCTCAGTTCTTATTACTATTATTGAGCCTCCAACTTCCTTTTGGACGTTTAGAGCAGAATCTGTTTTTTTGTTCTCTGAAATGTTTGTTGATAAACATTGCCATTTTGAGAGAAAGTTCGAATTCATCGCGCGCGATCACGAGTCTAGTCAAATGTCGTCTGTCACGCCAGAAACTGTTTGCTTTATCAAACACAAACCGCTCATGGATAGTGAAATTTAACTGGTCTCTCTGTATCATAAACCCTTGACTTTGTTAAAACAGCGGTATTGGTCGCAAATCATTCTTACCTTTTGATTTAACTGCAAGGACTTATAGTTCATCGTTCACAAGTTTCATGGCGGTAAGCTTTAAGTCACAGAATCTCAATATGCAAGACAACTTGAGGTTCTGCGACTTATAGTTTACCGCCACGAAACTTGTAAACGGCTTAAACCCATTAACTAATAAGTCCTGGCGAGTCAAAAGGTCATTCATTCATTTAGGTGTCAGCCATATATGTCCCTTTGGTCCACAACTGCGCGCCTTGGGAATTGCAGGCACCCTTCCACTAAAATTTTGTCTAATTTCTCTTCCGCAGAACTTCCTCAGATGGGAGGCTCGAAACATTCTCAGTTTAACAACGGTGAGCGTTTAACGTTTGCAACTTATCAACAACCTCATTATCATAAACTTCATTATTATCGATCTCATCACTGCTGAGCGCGTTTTTAACTCTTTGGCAATGGAGAGGGAATTAAATTATCGTTCATCAGCTTGATGTCTAAAAAAACCAGCAAATCAGAAGTAAAGAAGGGTTTGAGCCCGATTTGTGACCTACGTACCTGTTTGTTACATACATACGGCTCAGGCGACACAAAGCCAGCAATATACAAGCCGTCAACCTTGTTCCCGCCATAGGTTTTTCCCTTTTCTCGCCCCATTTGACTACTTGGGGAAAATGCCTAGAAACAGGTTTAAGGCAGCCGACTGCGCGGTGCATGTGAAGCCAGTCCAGCATGCGTTTTACGAACATAGCTAGCTATTTTAAACTGAATCCGTTAGAACCGGAGGGGGAGGGTACTCCCTATAAATTGGGGTGGTAGGGGTTAAAGTCGTCAGTCCGGTATTTTTAGGGGTTATTAAAAGAAATACTGTGGTAAACAAAGAGCCTGGTATTTTTTAGATTAAACTCGAGAATTACAAATAACAAGTCTCAAGTAGTAAAAAGAATATTGATATTATTGCTGTTACAGGATATTCATAATGCTTTTGTTAGTTGTCGATAAGTAGTTTTACTAACTTTTTTTGCTTGCAATCAGAATCTCTCAAGCTGGAGTTACAAAGTTTATATTGTGACAACGACTTTGGTAAGTTATATTCATTTTTCAAGTTTCATAATTTTTAGTCAGCAAGAAACTTTGTTTCCGGGGGGAGGGTACTTAATATGAGGATAAGAATCCCGATTCTAACCCCATAAAACCCCCATATAAACCCCATATAACCCCCCACACCTATCTTTCGCAAATGTATAACCTTGGTTAGTCCTTGATTATGGCAAGTGTGCATCCAAACTTTTGTTGGATAGCGAGAAAGTTGAAAAAGGTCATTGAATACGAAGAATATATATTGGGTAAAATCAGCAAATCTTCCCCTTCTGGTGAGGGACAAGTACAGCTTTGGTTTGCGAACAGTTATGCGAATTTACATCAAACATTAACTTAAAAACTAATTTTAAACTTCCCAAAAATTACTAAACTCAAAATTCTCTTTTAAAACTGACTACCAATCTTCAAAAAATAAAATAGAGCTCAAAACTCATCCAAAAATTCTTAAAATATTCAAGGTGATTCCCCTTCATATATACCATCTGTGTTGTAAGTGATACGATTTTGTAGATTCAAATCATGGACGGAGATATCGTAAGAAACATGAGAAAAAGTGGCCACTTCTCAAAGCCCTAATGTTGTCAGTTAAAGTACGTTTAGTCTGTAGTCTTGACTTATTTCTCAACAGCAGCAGATTATTGATCTCATATTTGCAAAGTTGTACTCAACTATAGTTCGTTAATTGTATGTTGCAGTGGTGAAAGCTCGTGTGAAATCTTTACAAACAAAGAAACTAAAGCTTTACGCCCAGGTCATCGAGTGGTACAAGCCAAGCACTCTCACACCCAAAAAGAAGATGTATTTCTCTATCAACAGGTATGAAAATTTTATACTCTTAATTCAAAACAAGACTTTCCGTTTGCATGATGGCAGAGCAATCAATCTTCAAATACCCAGAGTCCCAGACTCATTGCGGCTGGTCAGCCTGAAACATTAGTAGTATAGGGTGTATGGAGTGAGCCCCCATTTTTGTGGAGCCAGCTGTGCGGAGCCTGAATAAATTATCTCTGAATGACGTCATAGCTCATGAATAAAATGCGGGGGAATAAGTTATCTCTTTTATTTTCCAACCTCATGAATAAAATGCGGCGGAACTAATTATCTAGCTCGTGAATAAAATGACTAATGAGGATTGTTTACATAATCTCTTTTGTTTTTTTCTGAAATTGCGCCAAACGCATTAATTATGCAAAACAGCTAATGTTATATCCAGCTACAACCGGTTTCGATATGACATATGGGTTTTATGGGTTTTATATATATATGGAAACCCAAGATACGGAACTGTCGTGTGCATGGGTCGCATCGAGTTATGTTTGCGCTGCTAAAGGCTAGTTTTGTACGAACAAACACGAAAAATAAGATAGATACAACTAAATGGAAACCAGGCTAGATAAAAGCCAAACTTTTAACTTCGCGCTCCCGATAGCAAGGGAATAAGGACCCTTCTTAAGGACCCCAATTTTGGGAGTTGGGGGTGGTAACCACCACCATCCATCCCACTCTTTGTCTGGGTAGGGGGGGAGGGGGGTACTATACCCAAAACCACCGCCATTTCCAACGCCTACAGTGGGCAGGGGGTGGTGGACGACATGACCTGCTATCTTCAAAAGTCCGGTCCTTAAAAAGGGCCAAAATGTTTACCTTTTCCCTTAAGACTCGACGATGGCTTAAACACGAGGTTCCAGTATAAAAGGGTTAGGCCCGCCCCTTTTTCGAGCCTTTTCATGGAATTTGAATAAATTTTGAAATGTAATGGCGGCCATTGGTAAAAGAAACAACCCATTTCCAACAATTCGAGGTCATTTCCACCATATACGTGAAACAGTTTCATTTTTTTAATAGTAAATGAACTCATTGGCATAGTACCGTTCTACTGGTAGGCGTACGTCGTGAAAGGCTGCTGATGAGAAATAAGAAATACGAAAATTTATCGCCAGAGCAACTCGAAATTCCCGCGTACTTCGCAAGACCAAATTAGACAAACAACGTCGATCGAGGCCTGTATTTTTTCGTTAAACTTCGCTTCAGGAATTAAAATTCATTTTTGTAACACTAATAAAATTAAAATCAGCCGAATACCGCCATGGCAAGGCTCAGAAGCAAGAATGAGACATACACAACTGTAGATTGTTTACTATATTTTGAAATTACAAAACTAATCTATATGCAAATAAACGCCACAGCTGGCAGAGAGCAGAGGCCTCTGTAGATGTTAATTCGACGGCGGAAGATTGGCAACTGAACGTGTGAAACCCCTGGGTTCAGCCCTTTTATACTGGAACCTCGTGTTTAAGGTGGGAGTGCTCCTATTCTTTTGTTGGATAGTGAAGAAGTTGAAAAAGATATCTGAATAAGAAGAATATTGAGTAAAATCAGCAAACCATTCCTCCTGGCAAGGGACTAGTACAACTTTGGTTTGAAAACGGTTTGGCGAATTTACACCAAATATCAACATCAAACTTTAATTTTTAAACTTCCCAAAAAATCAACAAATTCAAAACTCTTTTTAAAACTACCAATCTTTAAGGAAAAAAAACAACTCAAAATTCATCCAAAAAGTTTTAAAATATTCAAACTGACCCTCCATCATTCCATCTGTGTTTTAAGCAGAGCGATTTTGTAGATTCAAACCATGGACGGAGCTGTCAGAAGAAACATTAGGAAAAGTGGCCACAAAGCGCGAATTAGGTGTACTCCCGCCTTAATGACAACTTAACGTGCGCATCCCCTGGGCCAACCCTTTTTTAAGAGGTAGCGAGTGGTCCCTTAAAAAATGAAAGTCCCGGCATATATCGTTATTTCTCAAAATCTCGTCATCTTTTTCTCATATATGTCTCCAGGTCTCATATATTTTTTTTTCTTTTCCTCGCATTTTCCAATTTTCTTAGAAATTGATCGCATTTTGAGCAGTTCGAAATCTCTATTTTGCTTGAAATTTGTTTGGTATCTCGGTATTAGGGAGATTTAGCATCGCGCATACGTGAGACGCGAACGTGAAACGTGATCACGTCAGCAAGATTTTCCGGCCGCGTCTGCGGTTTGACGTTTGCCGTACGTACGCCAAGCTAAGGGTTTTCGCGTTTGATATTTACGTGAGACTTTTTGATCTTTTTTCAAGCATAAAAATAGATTTTAAATCGTAAAAAAGGTAAAGGGATGTTATGCTTTTAATGTTCAGTTAACTCAATCAAAGAAACAACACAAGAAACTGTTCAGAGAGAGTCAGTTGGCAATTTTTATCAACAGGAATCAAAAAATTGTTAAAGTCCATATCAAGCTTATTTTTTTAAGTTCCAGATGAAAAGTAGAACCTTTAATAATAGTAACTTTTGAAAACAAAACCTTTTCTTGCCGTTCCTGTTACATTTTTTAGACTTGAAGCGTGCAATGATGACGTACCAGGAGGCATATGACGTAGCACGAGGCATAAAGCAGAGACAATCTTTTTTATCTCAACAAATTCAATTCTGACTACAACAGTCACATTGTTATAACTTTAATCAATGAATTATTCCCTTGAAATTGTTTGAAATAAATGTTTTATGACATTTTTTAACAGAAATGAAATTTCTTAAACAAAAACCACATAACTCACTGCTGCTACGTCACAGGTTACCAGTTCCTGGCCTGCTCGGTCAAAACTTATTTAAAAAGCATACTTAGAGTGGAAATTTTCTTTGGTTGTTCGAATGAGTTCACAGACGACAACAGTTTTAATCCAAAAAGTAAAAAAATAAGCTTGATAGGGACTTTAATTGTGACACACAAACAGTAAAAATCTTTCTTCTTTGCTACTATGCACTTTCAGAATAAGATTTTAAATGCTCTAAATTTACTTGACACTAGTTTCCAGAGAATTCGAGTCGTTCGCGAGTTTTCGCTTGAAGCTCACGTCGACGTGAAGCTAAAACCAAGAAAACAAGACAAATAAAAGGCAAACCGACGTTTGCCGACTCACGTAAACGCGGTGCTAAATCTCACTAGTTTTAGTCTTAGTCTTAGCCGGGCGTCTCGGTTTCAGATATTTCATTACTTTCCAAAGTCTCCAACTCGGATTTTAAAAAATGCCATCTCGGAATCTCATTCGCTATCCCTTTTATACCCGTCCCGAAAATTTTTTTTTTACAACAACAAAATAGATTATTAATCAGAAAGTACATTTCTTTCTCTTCAAGCTCTCTTGCCGGCCATCTTATATTCGACTGTATGGCAAAACACAAGACTGTGAGTTACCTTAGTGGGCGAAGGAAACCAAACGGGACTTTTGAAGTCATTCGAATTATCAGTAAAAGGAATTTCCCTTCTGAGCTGTTGCAGCAACTCGAGGGCTACAAAAAAAGTTCAACTACATGTTCATTGAGGGATTATACTCAATAGTTTTCTTCCCGCTTATGGGAGTTTACAAATTAAATGAATATGTGAAGAGGGGGGAAAAAGTTGGACAGTAGCAAAACGTATAAGACTAATTGGTCTTTCTGTCAAAATGAGATTGATTCCTTTGATCCGTTGAGCTGGGTTTAATAAGCGTTAAAAACCATCAAATTTTATTCTAATTTCACTGGAACATAGTCAAAGAATTCCAAAAAATAAAAATAAAAAGATGTTTAAAGTATAAGTTGACCAAAAAACAATAATTGCGTTTTCATTGTAATACCCTAGCTTAAAGTCAAGCGGCTCACCAGCCTGATTCGTAAATTTAAACCTTTTCTAAGAGTTAAGAAATTTCCTAAAAAGTTTTATGAAAATATTAGGTTAATGCTCTTTTCTAACCGAGCAGTGTTAAACAGAAAAAAATGAATGGAAAAAAAATAAAAACACAGACTATAAAAGCATGCATTTTTAGCATTGCATTATTCTTCTTAAACATCGTTTTGAACTTTTCGGCACTGCGTTTAAGCTATTTGTAAGACTCCCGTTTCCTTTGCAGTTCTAGAGGTTGAAATAAAATGGTATGTTATTGAAAGTATTACTTAAGAAGAAAAAATAACACCCATACTCAACTCAACGGTTTGGCCAGAACCTACACGCATGCGCACAAACCGTGGAGATGAGTATCGATGTTATTTTCATTTCAAGTTTTACCATATTACGGAGATAAATTTTTTACCGTAGTTGTCGCCCGATTCAGTACGGGTTATAAAAATATTTTGTCATTTTTTTCAAAAAATGAGTTGACTAAATTTTTTGCACAAAACTGAGGCTCTCGCTAGTTGAATTTCTTACACAATTTATCAGTCACAGACAAAGATCCGTCGTTCATTCAGTATAGCAGAATGCAAACATAGGAAAGCCTAAGTAACTTGTTTTCATTTCTAGTTGTTTCAGAAACTTACTCACTGTACGTTTAATACAGATAATTGATTGGATATCTCGTCAGGAAGACTCAAATTCTTAGCTTCCGAAAGCAAGGTGAAATTTTTAGAAGGATATATTACAAGAGTGAACATAAAGAGCTATGAAGAGGGAAATGGGTAACCTGCCAGTATCCTTAAACCCAGGTTACGTGTTTTAGACAGGAAGTGGCATGTGCAATCTTGAATAAAAAGAGCTGTGCTTCAAATGCTTCTAGTACTAATATAGTTCAAAGTAAAGTGCAAATGATCTTATTCCCTCTTAGTTTTTGGTTTGTATTTTCCTTTTCACTTGAAAAATTCAAGTCACGTAGTAGGCAACCTGCGAAAGCAAACGCTCTTCCTCTCAGTGGGGTCCAGGCCCCCAGACGAGAGAAAACGAGCTCTGCTTTCGCAGGCTAATTAGTATTCTAATATGATAAGGTCCCGTGCACATGAACGAGGATGTTTGTGGATTGGGACATGTTCTCCTCTTTTTTTGTTCTTGAACCGTCCACGCCGGCAAACATAAATGTTTTTGATAACCCTAAAGAGTAGAGACTTTTGAGTCACCAGCTTATCAATTTTGTGTGAAGGGGTGAAATGAAGTTTTTAGAGTGTTACCATATTTTAAATCCAAACAAAAGTACATTTATGAGTACTTGCAGGACCGACTGTGTGTATTGAAAGAGCCTGTACAATTAAGTAACTGTTAAGAAAGAAATACGAAATATGAATAAAAATGAAGCTGAATTTTGAGGTTTAATTGCAAATGTTGTGGTCTGAGGCAAAGGGTTTATAATTAATAATAACCTTCTCCCTTATATAAGATATTTCAATCTAAGCTCCCAATTAAAATCCTCAAAAAAACTGGAAGTAGAAAAAATATAGTCAGAAGAGTCATTAAAGCAAAAATAATATAAGAAAGAATTGTGTTAAAATGCTACATAAGCCCATAGCTATGAGAAAGTATATTAGAGTTCAAGTTGTACTATTTTCTCTTTATAAAGGCCACCCTGACCAGTCCTTATAAGATGACAGAATAGCAGCATCCCATTGTCGGAAATAGGAGGTATATTCAGTCTTGCTTCATGCAGTCGTAGTCCAAACCAAACCAAAACTGTTTGATGTATTGGCCTATCTTTGTTTGGGCTAAAATACTGTGCCAGAAAAGCTAGCTATATTAAACTATAAAAACACCCAACTCGATAACACTATAGTAACTGACGAAAGCAAAAGCGGATACATACAACTTTGTAAAACATTGACACTTTTATTTTCACTTATGTACAACAGATCGTAAAACCTTGTCACTTGAAAGCCGATTTAACCTTGCCTAAAAGGTTAAACAGTAACTAGTCTTTAGGCTCTTTTGTATACGATCTAGTCGTAATTATTTTGTAGCGAAAAAGCTTGCTGACGTGTCATCAGCTTTTTAGATCTAAAGAAATAAGAGATAGTTACAAACTGCCATCCCCCCTCCCCCCTTCCTATCCCTTTGTCACTCTTCTATGGAGTTCCTGTACCTAAAAGAATAAGATCGGAACTTTTTTAAAATTCAGCAATAGCTTGTCGCGAAGGCTGAAATCGAAAAATTAAGCCTGTTATAGAAAAATACAAAACAAATGTACCAAAAAAAATTGTATTCGACAATAATGACCAGCAAATTACAGTAATACCTGTAATCAAAATACCTGCACGTGAAATATCCAACATACTATTTTTGTACATTATTTTAATTTTTAACTCCCTTCAGTCACCTTTTAAATCGGACTCAAATTGCAGGCAAACCAACCAAAACCGTTTCGGGCTTCTGACTATCTCGTGAATATGTATCAAATTTTAGTTTAGAAAAGCAAGACTGAAAATGAAAGATTATTGTTAGGTCAACTGAGGAGCAGCTTTCCTCATGTTTCGTCTTTTTTAACTAACTATTAACTGTGTCCAAAGAAACGATAACTTTGCAGAACTTAGGAGCCGCTTGATACATTTTTTTTCCTTTTTTCTCTTCCTACTGACAAAGAAAAGAAATTGGTTTCCCCCAAAGCACATACATTCCTAAAGATTGTATTGAAGGGTGTTGTTTTGTCTTTTTCTATCGCTTGAAGTTCAACTTCCTAATTTAGGAAGCTGGAACAGTTTATTTCTCTTATTTTCTCTCTTGTTCTGAAATCAACTGCATGATGGCGGTCTTGTTTTGAATTGCTGAAGTTCTCTTATAAACTCTTGTGGCATTCTATTTGCTTTGGTAATGTACTTGATTTTAAAACGTCCGCTTCTGTTTCTTTTTCCAACCAAGAAATTGGTTCCTTTAATGTTCATCCAACATCCAAACATGTCTGTCACACGTCTTCCGCTGGGGAGGAACAAGATTAAGATTTCAATCAATCAAAAATATTTGTTTTTCTTATGTACCTAGACTTAGTTCAACAAAACGAGCGCTGTGGTTGGTCGATTCTTGGTCATGTGCTCAATCAAATTCAAATGTATCCGAGCACATTTGTTGCCCGCCTGCCATCTTTGTTTGTTGTCTAAATATATTACAAAGCACTTAATGTTTTTAGTCCCTCGGGAAAAAAGTTAGTTCTGATGTTTCTTAAAACAAAATAGTTTCCCTCGGTACTATTCATTAGCCAGGCTAATGTGAATCCATACAAATGAACATTAAGGGAAGAAGTCAAAACAATGGTACTTTTAAAGAACCCAATTTTGTCGGGGGAGGTGGTGGGTGGCGGCACATACCCCCTACCCCATCCCTCCCCACTTTTTCAGAGTTCAATTTCTCAAAGC
>JAOBAT010057877.1:13191-26792 GCA_026413305.1 Hydrozoanthus tunicans | reverse complement strand
GAACTCCCTTCCGAAGAAGTGAGCTTGGAGAACACATAGTGCCAGAGTGCTCTAGCCCTTATGGGAGCGAGCTTTGCACAATGCTAAAAAGTAGTTACAATAATATATGCAGAGTTAACAAAAAGAAAAACTAAAGCTAATTAAACAAAGCAAAAGGTTGCCGAAATATAACTAGTGAATTTTAAGATCTTGTTACCAGTTATCTGTATACAGATGAACATACTCGGATCCCTTTAACCTCATTGATCTTGATAAGTTTCACCTTTAATAATAAACATGAAAAAAGTTCTCGATTCTGATTGGTTGAAAGCAGGGCATATTCTTTTAAACAAACAGCTAAAAGCCAAACAAAGTTACTTAACAAATTACAAATTGTATCCAAACTTGCAAGCACTTCCCTCCTTGATTTTCAAAACTTTGCTGTTTGAAAATTGGGTTCGAACTGTCCAATGATTGACAACTGAGCAGTTTTGTAGAATATTATGGGTTGCATAAATAGACTCATCATCAGATGGCAAAAAGCGCGCGTTGTTCGTCACGTTCGGCAAGTTGTCTTCAGAATTTTTTCATAGGTATTATTAGTAGGAAGAATTTGATATTTATTTGAACTCATGGGTTTTTCGAAGCACAAACTATTGCATTCGCCTGTTTGATACTTTCTGGAAAACTCACTCAAAGTCAAATTATTTCATATACAAAATAGCTCACTTACATTGCTCAGGTAAATTATCTGTGAATCTACGACATCTACGAATAGTTCCAACACCAACACCACAATTTCTGGATAATTCTGGTAGATATTCAACAGGACAAGGCTGTCTTGCAGCATAGGCGTCAAGTATTGAAATAGTGTTTTTGCACTTTCTGATCCCGAAGCCATGGCAACACCCCGAAACGACTCTAACAGGCTGACAACTTCATTCTTAACAGATTCCTTTTGGGAAACCTTGGCAAAGTTGGGTTGGTGGCATAACGTGGTAAAGCGCGTCTGCAATCCCTGCAAAAACTGTAGCGAGATATAAAACTCTTTATTACCAACATGACAGGTGACATTTTCTCAATTTTGATGAGATGGACACGATAACTGTCTTTAAATAGTACTACAAGTACTAACAAGCTAAGCTACCTTGTTATAAATTACAGAAGAACATTTTCAGACAAAATTTTTTTTTGGCGATATATTAAGGGCAGTGATACAAGATAAGATTACAATAAGTTATGTTACATTAAGGTACAGAAATGTGCAACATATAGTAGGGCATCATTGCTAGTAAGATTCGTTAATGAATAATTAAACTATGCATTTTAGCTAGAATAAGCACTTATTCCATGATGCGTTGTGTGCTGATTAATGTTTTGCGAAAGCCAAGCCTCTAGCGATGACCTTTTATTAAGAAAGGATTTTTTCTTCTTGTATTTGAAGTAGCAAAAGCGCTCCACCAAAAAGCAGGAGATGAGGACTTTCTTATAGTATTCTGCTGGTGGTAGCATACTGGAAATTTTACATCTATTGATGAAGGATTTAGCACTAAGTAAAATATAGTTCTCTAAAATAGGTGTCCTTGAGGAAGACACTTTACCCAACTCGTTTGAGTCAACGCTGCTGTATCAATGAGCTCCAGTTCTGCTTGGAGCTAGCTAATTTGTGATGAATAAGTGTCCTGTTCAGGGGGAGTCAAAGACTCTCATCCAATTAAAACCACGGAAACCGAGATAAATGCCTGCATAATGAGAAACTAAGGCTTAAGAGAGGATTTAGCTAGCTAGCTACAACAAACCTTCTCTACGCTTTTCAAGCGAATTGCACAGGTCAATGAGCTCACTAATTAGTTGTCTAAAGTGAACAATTGACCATTATGAAAGAAAAAAAGGCGACTTTACATTTTACTACAAATGCATTGCGAACCTTACATCCCTAAAAGAAGCTCAGGGAAGGCAACAGTTGGTAAAACTCTTCCTTGCACTTACAACTCAGGGACAGGCAACTGTGGGGCAAAATCACCACAGACAAGGCAAACCCACTCAAATGCCTGCTACCACCCCAAAGAACTCTAAAACTAAGAAAAAGTAAAAGGGAGCACAATTTTATACTACCTAAGGTTAGAACTGAAAGGTTCAAGCGAGTAGTTATTAATAGACGTCTTTTTAAATTAATGTAATACGTTTGTCTATGGGTATGTTTTATACAATAAGGATCTAAAACTAAACCAAACTAACTTTATTTATCGTCGCTTCGCTGGGAGTGGTTGCCCATCCTCCCAAGCCAGTGGCTTTTTTTTTAAGCGCTACGGCACAGATGTCGGCGTGAAAGTTGATTTGTGGAGGGAGAAAAACCGTCGGAGTCAGAAGATTATTATTATTATTATTATTACTATTATCATTAACAACACTTTGTATGCCAAATTCGAGGTTTACAGATTCTCACTATGTGTTTCTAAGGAAAATTTCAAGGAATTATGGATAAATATACAGGTCTCAATCTTTTGCAAAATTGTGGAATGCCTGAAACAAAACTGAGTACCAAACAGAAATTCTACATGAGGCCACTTGTTGCAACGTGGTAAAGCGCGTCTGCAATTCCCTACAAAAACTGTAGCGAGATATAAAACTCTTTAGGACCAACATGACAGGTGAAGTTTTCTCAATTTTGATGGACGTGGACACGATAACTGTCTTTAAAAATACTACAAATACTAAGATACCTCGTTACAAATTACAGGAAAACATTTTCAGACAAAACATTAAAACTTTAACAGCTACAACGAATAGTAATTAGCATGTTCGACTGGTAAATACACAAAGTCACTCAATTATAGCGTCACGTTAAGTTTGCGACACTTATTTTTAGCGTCATTTTATTTTAGCGTTTTGAAAAAATCACTAAAATTCGCTGAATTAAGGTAACGCTAAAATTTCATGTAATAAGGTACCAAATAGAAGTTCTACATGAGGCCACTTCTACGGCTTTAAGTTACCAATTAAGAGCGGGTGTTGTTAGTATTACAATTCAATAACAACTTTTACAACAAAATGATGATAGTGAGCGTGCACTCATACAAACAAACTTTATTTCAACTCGAATTTTCGAGTACCTTTACCTGTAGCTTGTATCTTCGACAAAAAAATTATGATATAAATTTATAAGATAAAAATTTCTGTCTAAATTCCTTCCTTCGGGAGGGAGTTCCAAAATTTTGCTGCAGAATATGAAAAAGAATGAACACCTTATGCTGTTGTTAACGGTCGTGGGAGGGAAACAGCATGTGTTCCCCTCAATGAGTAGGTAGATATTATACGCTGGAATAAGTTCTGTAGATAACTTGGATAATTACTGAAATGAATACATTTAAAAATATTCAAAACCATATTTTGAATTCTCCTATTTGCTAAACTAGTTGTTTTACGGAAATACAATAAAGTCTCAGAGTCCGAACTCCAGCCTTAAAATATGTTTGTTTAAAATCATCCGAAATGCTGAGACTGGTACAGTGTACACTAGGGCTAAGGTAATTTTACCCTAACCTGGTTCCGCTATTAATTGGGCATCTGAGGTATTTCAAAAGCGCAAAGTAATGCCTCCTGTTACTAACCTGATTCCAGTATTGTTCCCTTAATGAAGGGTTATCTGAGGCGGACCCAGAGCACACTAGGGCCTGTACAAGGTACCTCTGGGTTTCAGAGGGGAGCTGATTGAGGGGGGCTCTATTGCATGCATGTTCATGAGCCAGCCATTGCAAAGCCTCAAATTTCATTGCCACCTGAGCCCTAAAACACCGGCATAAACGAAATTAAATTATTTTCCCCTAAGACAAGCCCAAAAAGAAATTATACATGTACATTTTCAGTGTGGAGGAACTTCAAAACGAAACCGAGACACATCAAAATGAGAAGAAATAACAGAAAGGCTGACGAAAATGTATCAAGCCAAAAAATTTCTAGTTCGAAAGTCTCTTTTTTCAATATTCACAAAAAACGTATACAGTTCTAACCTCGAAGTGCTGCCTTTATGTTGCAAGTACGCTACTATTAGTGATACTCAATATTCTTTACCATAAATTGATGCTAAATATACTTACAAAACAACACAGGGACCCGTGAATCAATTATTTTCATGTGCATGTTTGAAGTAAAAAATGGCCCTCAAGGCTGAAGATAAATGCGTTGGTATGTTACATTGCATACAAACAAGTAAGATTTGTTAAACTTAAAATTATGTAAGCTTACTTCCGTTTCGAGTCAACTAGGCTTAGCAGCAACATGACAGTGTCCTGAGCAAGTTGTGGTTCTGCTGCCCAGGCCACAAGATTTGACTGGACCTTGCCAAGTAGAAATCCAACAACCCATTTACCACCATCTGTGTCCCGTCCAAACACTGTAGACAAGGCAACGCTTAACTGGTCGTATTCTCGCTCGTCAGGCAGAAGGTATGTACGAGACCAGTGCTGGAGGAACCATACAAGGGTACCTCCTACCTGGGGGCTGAGAATGTGGGCCATATTGGAGGAAAGGGCCCTTTTCTCTATATCAGCTAAGTGCAAGATTGTGGAAACCAACTTGACCAGAGGATCAACTTTTTCATTACAGCAATTTGATGACCCTACAAAACATGACCACTTTAAATGGAATTTTATAAAAATAATCAAGACTGCAACGTTTCGAAACGTCATCGCTTCATCTTAACCCTTTAACCCCTAAGGCTTCAGTTGGTCAACATCTAAATTCTCCATACATTAACTATAGAAAACAAGCTGATTAGTGTTGAGAATATAAAATTTGATCATCCACAAAAAACTTGGAAGATGAATTTTCAAATTCTCCCAAACTACTCATAGAAATATTAAGGACATAAGTTATGAGAATTTACAGGCTAATCATTTGGCACTCTTAGGGGTTAAAGGGTTAAAGGGATCCTCCACTGTATAACATCATTGGTCTCAAACAAATCTTTTACTTAAGTCTGTCGATTTCAGCAGCTCAAATTTGATAAATCTGTGTGTAAAAACTAATTCCAAGCAATTTAGTTTGATCAGTTTTATGGTTTGAATTTCCCGCACGCCGCCATCTTGATTTGTGACGTAACTTGGTTGTAGTGCCAGTCTCCACTCTTGATAAACACAATAGCAACGAACGAGAGGAGGTCTGGCACTGCAACTACGTTACGTCACAATTCAAAATGGCGGCGTGCGGTCAATTCAGACTGGAAAACTGATAAAAACAAATAGCTCGGCGCTATGGACACAGACTTAAAAAAAATATACTTGAGACCCATAATATTATACACAGGAGGATTCCTTTACGGTAAACCAATGAAACGTTCTTCTTTTGGTTATTCAAATCAATGGTCGTCACACAATAGCTCAAACAAATACTTTCTCCTTGAGTCTGATTGTTTAATCAGTGAACCAAAACATCTATTTCCCCGAATATGAAGCGATTTACAAAGTTTATATGGTTCAGGAAAGTTAACTAAATCCTAGTTTCTTCAAACCTGATGGTTTTAGTTTTTGTACTAACCCTTTCAGTCCGAGTCTGTTATCAACATCTTACTTCTCCTTAAATAACACATACAAAAGAAGACATGCAGTATTGAGAAAATGAAGACGATCAAATAAAGAAAGCTACTGAAAAGGAATGCTCCTCAAGTTGAGTGTTCAGAAAATATTTGAGTCACTGACGGGAATCGAGCCCACAAGCCTCTGATTACTGGTCGGATGTTCTACCCACTGAGCTACACTGGTTAAGTTTTAGTATATTCCCGCTGGACGTACATCTCGCACATGCTCGCTAGATACGCCCAAGAGTATATACTGCTATCTGATTCTAATCCTCATAGAACTCCATATGAAAACTTACAGCTCGGTAATAAAGTAGGATACGTTTTCTTGTTCGATAAATTCACGATTTGCTGTTACAGCGTGACTTATTTTGTATGGGTCATCTTAGGAAAAGCTGGGTGTTCACAAACTGTTTTCGAGTCACGTCGGGAATCGAACCCTCTATTTACTGGTCAGATGCTCAACCCACTGAACTACAAAGACTTGCATGGGCAGCCATGTCACTGGTTAAGTACTTGTCTATTCCCACTCTGCGTATATCTCGTATCTACTCGCTAATCTCTAAAAGAGTGAAAGTTTACTGAGCCTATGGGAAACTTTGCAATTTCGTTAGAAATAAAGTGCTTCTCAAGTTGAAGGAGTCACTGACAGGAATCAAACCCTAAACCTCTTATTACCGGTCAGATACTCTACCCCACTGAGCTACAGAGAGTTTCAGTGACTTGGCGCCATACTTGAGTCTCTGTAGCTCAGTGGGTAGGGCATTTGCTCGGTGATGCCTAAAAGTCTGTCTGTCCAACACAACACACAGAACACTTATTGCAATGTTTCTTTACCTGAAACTCTGTTCTGTGAAGAAAGCAACCTATTGAGTGATGCTTGCATGTCTGTTTGCCCAGCACAAGACACAGAATACTTTATTAGTTCCTTTGGTATGAGTGGTGTCTCGCCTGTGCTTTCATCAGCAAGTAAGTAACCAGAGAAGAGAATGAGCCAGTGAAGATCTTCAAAGAGGCTGTCCAAACCATGGAAATGGTCAAGTTGGATTGACACTGCAACCACACAATTCTAAAAGTTAACTTCATGTTTTCTTGTCTCCATTGAAGTTTAATGGTAACAACAGGGCCGAGTTCAAAAGACGATTAGCTTAATCCAGGGTTAATTACCATGACAACCAATAGGTTTTGTTAAGAGTTAATCCTGGGTTAAAGTTAATCGGCCTTCAACAACCGGCCCCAGATGCTTATAAATCTTGCATTCAAATACTTACTTACAAATCGCCTACATTGTCATCAGACCAAAGTGTTTGTTTAATTAATAATTATTTTTTTCATTTTAACCAACCTAGAAACAGTCCCATTCTATTCCTTCACGCTTCATGACTTAAACAGTTTAGAGAACAGTTTTAAAGTTCTTATTTTCACTATAAACAAAAGCGTTAACAAAAAATTAAATTTGATTTCTTGAAAACGATTTTTGATTTTAGATAAATTTAAAAAGCCTTGGCTAAAAAACTCATCAAGTAGTTACAATCGAACCTCTATTAAGTGGCCACCCTCAGGGAATGGCTTGGTGGCCGCTTAATAGAGATGGCCTCTGAATAGAGGTTTATAACAAACCTGCCTTTGGCTTGATCAATTGTGGGGTTATTGGCTTTAATACCCTCAAATAACAAAAGTCTTTTAAGAAATCTACCAACAAGTCAGCAAAACGCAACAAACTGAAATAACATTAACAGAACTTAAAGTCGTTACTGAAAACGCAAATGGAGAAATATTATGTGTTGTCCTGCTTATTTTGCTGGCGTAAAATAGTCCAGCACGCTAGTTTGGCTCGGTGGTGTTTGGATATGCATGTCCATTAGCAAGTCAGCCAACTTTGAAGTTGACAGCGCCAACTGTTCATGCCCGTTGTAATGGGAAAATGTGAAGCATCTGTGAATGCTGTATAGCTTCTCTGAGCGACTTTATATCTGACTCCTTCAAATCGTTGTCGTATTCGTTGTCACTTTCAACGACTGTTCCATCTGGCGGAGGCTCAGAGAACTTGAAAACTGACATTATTTCCTTGTAAATTGATATTCTTACTTAAAACGAAGAAATGATTTCGTTCAAAATGACTCCCGTGTATCATGTTTTACCTCTTCGCAAAAAAGTGACAAGCTTTTTTTGAGGCTGCTTAACGAAGGTTAATATACATACAAAAATTCCATTTCGGACCACTCAGGGGTGGCTGTGGCTGCTTAATAGAGCTGGCCGCTTAATTGAGGGTCAATTTAAAGTAAATGACTGAGAAAATTTCCGGGAATTTGAGACATGGCCGTTTAATAGAGGGTGGCCGCTTAATGGAGGGCCGTTATATAGAGGTTCGACTGTAGTTATAAGATATAACAAAATTACACAACTTTTCCATGACCTTCAACATTTCACCCAAACTCCACAATTTCCCATGACCTTAACTGTTTCACCCAAACTCCGTGATATTCCATGACCTTGGAAATTTCACCTAAACTCCAAGACTTTGCCATGACCCAGGCCATTTCATCCAAATTCCATAATTTTTCCAGGACCTTCAGGCTTGTTCAATGACACAACACAATGATCTGACCACTCGTGATTATGGGTTGAACAAACTTGGCAGACAACCCACCCCAGAGAATGGGACCAGCGAAGTGACTTTAGTAATGAACACTAAAACAGTGATTCTCAATCAAAACTCACCTGCTGAAGCTTGCAGTTCTATAAGATATTTTTCAAGTTTCCTAACCCTGTCTTCTAAAAGTCTTGTTAGTAAAGGTACAACATGGCTTGGAACCAGTCGGCCAAAACAGCCAACACTACACAACTGATCGGCAAAGAGTTCGCGATCATCACCTTCAATGTCACAAATCTCAGTATCACTAAGGCTGCCTCGCAGTCCATCTGGAGCAGTCAAGTGGCATTGCAAGTAGCAATTAAACACTTTTACAGCACTTTTGTCAAAAAATGAATCTGGATACTGTTCAGAGTGCTCTAAGATTGATGTCCAAGCCTCCATCATTTGTTCAACTGCTTCCATAAAACTTGTGTCTTCAGACTGGATCTGAAATATGTTAGCTTGGTTTTAGTATAAAGAATTCGGTTGTAATAAAGATTTTGATTTGTCAAAACACAAAAAGTTTTGTATTATCATGTTAGTTTTCTTGAAAAAAGGATACCTTCAATGTATTACGCTAACCTTCTACAATTGAAAACGTCAGCCCCTTCAAAACCGCGTTAACTGCAATCACGTTTTAATATTCTAGTTTGTTAATTAAGTGAAATCGACGTTTTTAGATATTAAAGTCTGTGTTTGAAGTACCTTTTTTTGTAAGAAAAAATAATTCGCAAGGCCAACATGGCTTGGAAAAAAATTACTGAGCACTTCTTATACAAAATCGAATGTAGCTTTTAGCGAAGGCATGAAATGCGATTTGAGATTACTATTTCAAAATTGTTTATTATCAATTTTTAGGCTGCCACGACCGACAAAGAAATTAACGACAGCTTTACGTACGAGCAGGCATGTTACGGAGAAAGGAATGGACGTTTAGGAAAAAATTATCGGAATTCCCAATTTGTTTAAAACGTTTCAAATGACAGTAGGCGCATGAGGGCTTAAAATACTTACAATAATCAGAAAAAATTTACCAGAAAAAATTTCTTCCAAACACGTTCGTGGCCACCTCGCTTTTTTCGCAACGCAAATTGATTTGCAAACTGGTTCAAAAAACCAGTTCAACCAGTTAAAGAAAAGTAGAACCTATGCTCCTCTCGGCCAAATGCGAAATAGGGCCCTGGTCGTGAAGTTTAATGATTGGTCGATAAGTGACAGAGTCCTTTTGACTGTACGAAGGCATTTATGCCTTAAAAACGTGTACTCATTTTCTTTCTTTTTCAAACGAAAACGTTGTGGAAACAGAAAACTATAAATTATAGAGATTAAATGAATGGATCCACGATTTTGTGCCGGAAATGTAACATTAACCACTCCTTTACCTCGGGTATGTTCCTAGCTTGTTCTTAAATTTCGACCATTTTTAGTCTTAAAAAAGTTTGTATTCGTGTTCATTCTTTTTCAAACGAAAACGTTGTGGAAACATAAAACTATAAATTATTGAGATTAAATTAATGAATCCACGATTTTGTGCCGTAAATGTAACATTAACCTCTCCTCAACCTCGGGTATGTTCCTAGCATGTTCTCAAATTTCGACCAGTTTTTAGCCTCAAATTCTTATATGAAAGGTTCTTATAAAAAAGTGATTTTGTGCCGTAAATGTAACATTAATATTAACCACTACTCAGCCACGGGTATGTTCCTAGCATGTTCTTTAATTTCGACCAATTTTTAGCCTTAAAAAGTGTGTATTCGTTTTCATTCTTTTTCAAACGAAAACGTTGTGGAAACATAAAACTATAAATTATAGAGATCATATGAATGAATTCACGATTTTTGTGTCGATAATATAACAACAACCATTACTCAGCCTTGGTATGTTCCTAGTATCTTCTTAGTTTGACCAATTTTTAGCCTGACATTCTTATATAAAAGATTCTTCTAAAAAGTGGCACACATACCTCCTCTTCTTTTGCCACAGACTGTAGAAATGAACAAGTCAGCTCTGTCAGCAACTCAATGAAGGGCTGCAAGACACTGCTGTGTAGCTGAGTGAATGAAATGTGCGGGAAGACTGTCACAAGTCGGTTGACGATACTGCTAAGTCCAAGGGCAGTCTGCCCTGAAATTTCCAAGCTGAAACAAAATAGGGAGATTTAGCACCGCGTATGCGCGAGACGCAAACGTGAAATGTGTTCACTTTAGCAAGATTTTCCCGCGTTTGCAGTTTCACATTATTTTGCTGTACGTACATACGCCAAGGTAAGGGTTTTCGCGTATGATTTTTTAAATCTATTTTCAAGCATAAAAAGAGATTTTAAGTCGTTAAAAATGTAAAGGGATGTTATGCTTAATGTTTAGTTAGCTAAATTGAAGAAACAACACAAGAAGTGGTTCAGATAGTACCAATTGGCAACTTTCTTTAACGGGAATCAAACATTTGTTAATTATGACATACAAACAGTAAAGAAACTTTTTTTCTTTGCTAATAATTAAGTACTTTCAGAATAAGATTTTAATTGCACTGAAATTACTTGACACAAGTCTACAGTCTAATTCGAGTTGCTCGCGTGTTTTCGCTTGAAGCTCGCGTCATTGTGAAGCTAAAACCAATGCAAAAAACAAGACAGAAACACGACAAATGTCAGACGGCAAATTGACGTTTGCCGTCTCTCGTATGCGCGGTGCTAAATCACACTAATATTTAAGTAAAGGTCTGTGTAAAAACTAAGGAACCTCCCATTATTCTGCGGCATTTCCTCATCATCATCCACCTCATGTGGTTAAGACATTGCATGGTTACCTCCACAGTCAGCTCTGGTACACAAAGCTTCATGCCATCATTGACTCAATGAAACCAGGGTAATGTTACTGTTCCAAAGCAGAACCATGTCATGGTTTATGAAAGTTTTTGAAGTAGAACACTAGTCAAGGTATTACACCCACAGGCACAAGCAATATAGGCCCAGGTTCTATTTCTGGTGCCGGACCTTCAGTCAGGATGTTAAAACATTTGAGGAATAGGTGCTGCCTCTGATGCAACATCTTCTAACAGTTAAGACCTTCGCATCTTCTTGGGTAAGGACGTTGAGAATAGATCCTGGCTGGCAGAACTCAAAGAGGGCCTCAAATCCAGTTGCCTCTTCCCCCTTGACTTCTTGAAACAATGTTATAAAACAAAACAAAAACAAATGCTGACATTTCCTTCTGCCCTCAATTTTGGCATATTTGAGCCAAACAAGAAATCATTCATACTACACACAGTCACATTGACTACAAACCTTTTAGACACTTCTAAAAACCCAGATACATAATGTGAGAGGTATTGGGTGTGAGCCTTGTCACTGGAGAATATTGGTCCTGTTAGTGAAGCCAGTTGAATGAGACATTGAAACGCATGGTGTGAGAGCTCCTCATTTTTTTGTACTTTCACAAGGACCTAGTTCATAAAATCAAAAAGCAAAATGAATTCAAGAGATAAATCTTCATTATCATTAATATAAATACTGTCGTGACTATCTGTCAATCAAGTTATTGTAAACGTCATTAACGACTTCACTAATTAGATACTGTTTCGATGCTGTCTTAGTAGCAAATAAACCAAGTTTGTTCGGATAAAATGTCTCCAAAACTGGTCCTTCGAGCCAGATTCGAACCAGCGGCCTAAGGAAGCGGAACTAACAAATGTGACATAGGACACCCGTCAGTAAACAATGAGCAATAATTATTCAGTTCTGAGTGATGGTCTCAACAACATGCAAGTTAATCAAGAAAGCTGTCTGAATCACAGTGTGTTTATCAAAGAAACAAGCTAAAATTGTACGAGTGAGGGCAGTCAATTGCAGGGCTGGAAACTATCCTTTTTTAACTACTCACAAGCAGCATCTAGGAATAACTTGCCTGACTGAATTTTTTCTTGCCCAAAAGAAAGTGGTGTTTCAGCTAAAACTGGAAAGTTGCCTTTTTAATGGTTTCTTTTCAATACAAAGAAACACTCTTTCATCTTTTGCTTTTTTGCCTGGGTCATGGATGATTACTTTGTTTGGTATAAACCAAAACATTTGGAAAAACATGCTTTATTATTTTTTTAAAAATACAATACAATTTAGAAAATAATCCTGATGTAACGCATGCTCTGCTTGGTTACAAATCTATTTTCTATGAGAGAATAGAAAATGGATTTGACGTTACACAGCTCAAGATCTTTCTTTTCTCTATAGTTATTTTCTAAAAGGGATAAAACAGCATCACTTGTGTTTCTAGACAATTTTAGAAAATGGTTATGACGTAAGAGGGCACGAGAAAAGTGTTGAGAAACACGTGTGATGCTGTTTTATTCCCTTAGTAAACATATTAACTTTTAGTGTGCGTTGGTGTGATTCAAAACTGTTTCAAAATCAACTTGGATATCACAAGTTACAGAAACCAATTGCAATCAGAGAGTGTGAAAATGGATATCTGCTGCTCTCATTTGGTAATAATACAAAATTTAGCAAAATTAATTACTTCTAACTGAGCCAGACATGGAATATGACAGCCTCTCAAATAAAATATGCATTGTAAATTCTCCCAACTGGGGCCCATACTTTTAAATTTCATGGAACAATTTTAGGAAGACTTTCCTTTTCATCTTCATTTTTTTGCTTTGTTTAATCAAATCTTATTTTCTGATTACCAAACACCACCTTACTTTGTGTTGATAAAATCAGTAGCTGAGCGAGAAAGAACTGGTTTGGCTCTCTGCCCCATTCACAAGACAACAAGCTCAGTTGTTTCTTCTCAAGTGCTCAAATGATGTACTGTTAAACTCTCCCAACTAAAACACATATTTTTTTCTGTTACCAGTTTAGGAGAATTTTGCTTTTCATCTCTGGTTGTTTGCTATGCTTGATCTATTTCCATTGTTTTCGATCATGACAAAAAAATGACCAATTTACAAAGACACAGTAGTATGAATTGTGTAAAGAGAAGAAAGCCACACAAAAGTTCAATGCTCGACAAAGCCGCGGATCGAACCCAGAGTCTCACATTGTCAGAGGTTTTACCAACTGCGACAAGCGCACACACACACAAAAACAGAATGCACACATGTAAATTTTGTGTAAACACTAATAAATAACCCACTGTACCTTATAAAACAGGTTTACAACTCCTGAATCTAGTAAGACGGTTCTCCAAGATGAATCAGGTCTTAGAAGTATTGCATGGGATGGATCACAAGCTCTTGATTGTCGCTGAAAACTTGTTAAAAGTTAAGGTTTGAAAGGTATACAGAAATAACAGTGCAATCTCTACTAAGTGGCCACTTTCCAAAATCTTGATTAATATTTTTTACATCTGCAGTAAACTGCTGTATACAGTACCTCTAGGTAGGACTGTACTATTTAGCAAACTTGCAGTGCATCAATGA
>JAOBAT010057877.1:0-13091 GCA_026413305.1 Hydrozoanthus tunicans | reverse complement strand
ACATCTGCAGTAAACTGCTGTATACAGTACCTCTAGGTAGGACTGTACTATTTAGCAAACTTGCAGTGCATCAATGAAACATGTAACACAGAAATAGACTGTGGCTATCATGAGTCTTTCATGTTATGGATGTGTGCGGGGAAGCCGGAAGAGCACAAGATAAGGTTTTGATTAAATCTAGTTTCAATGAACTTGTGTTCTCCGAATTTTCAAAGTGCCCCCATAAAGGGATAGACACATATTAACTATGAACTATTTCTTCTAGAACAATTTAGTGCTTAAAAGAACTAAAAATAGCACCCTCATGTTATTAACTTGTAATTGTTCAGATGCTTGGCAGGCTACACTGTATAATGTCCATCACATAATAACAATTACAGTAACAGGCTTGATGAGCACATTTAAAAATCTCAATGTGCTTACAAAAAAATCTAGCTAAAGTATGACTAAAATAAACTATAATTACTACTTCTACTGTTCATTAGTTTGGCGACAACAAAAAAGGTAAGGTTTAAGTGCAACCACTACTAAAGCCTGTGCCTGTGTCACAAAAAAATTTGACATGATAACTTTTATAAAATAATCTATAATTTCTATAAATTATTATTAATCTATGTTTCTTCTTTTATTTTTATCATTTATTATTTGGTTTAAAAAACCACTGAAGAAAAGGATATGATTATTGATTGTAAAACCCCAGCTGAGAACCTGCTCTGCCAGAGATAAAAACCTGATGAGGCCAGCAACGTCCCCCCTGCCCCAGGATGCAGGGTCTCGTGCAGCAAGCTCCTGTAGCATTCTCACTACCAATAAAAACACTTGGAGGAGTTCACTTGACTGTTTAGGGGAAACAAAGTAAATGGACGTACAGTAAGCCAAGGTAAGTGAATGATTTAGGTCCTTCCCACCCATATTCTTTTCAGAGATTTAATAAAAACTACTCATTTTTTAAATTAATTATATTAACATACACACAAAAATTCTAACACAACCTCAACACAATGATAATTTCTTTATTTTTGCACCGGGGGTGGGGGTGGGGGTTATGTTGGGTTCAAAAGGGTAATGATGACTGCCAGAAAAATCCCAAAAATACCCTAAAAAAACCAAGGGATTAAAAATTTCCCCCCTTAAAAACACCTTTCAGTTTTAAAATAACCCTAAAAAATACCGATTTTCCCTTGACAGCTAGCGCACCAACGTAAAAGTTCCTCAAAGTCATGATACTTAACTTCTCAGTCAGTTTGTACATTTGCTAAAACATGCACAGTACGGGACTGCAAGCAGAGTAATAGCTTGGGGTTTCTCAACCCTAAAAAAGACCAGACTCTTGGTTTACCATGAAAGGATTTCTTTTAACAACCCCTAAAATACTGGAGTTATAATTTTAACCCCTAAAAAATACAATGCTCATAAATTATCTACCATGATCCCAATATAGCGAGTATCCCCCCCCCTCCCAAGGATTTTTGCCTTTGCAATGAAACCTCCAAGTTATGACCCTTTTTTTCTTCCCCAAAGGTTTATTGCAAAACCCACTGAATCTATTGAAGCCAAGCAGTATGAAAAATATTATAAAGCTTAATTAATTTTCCTAATTTAAATAAAAACACAGAATAGATAGAGGATCAAGGAAAAAGCACGACAAATGACAGACCTGAAACAAGGTGTACTGTGAGTTTAGTCATAACAGTTTTATAATTACAGTTTTCTCTCATACCTCAAAAGCTCTCTTACATCGGCTGTGAAACTCCCAACTTAGTCCAATGTTGCTTGAGCAATTTACAAACGAATATTCATTAAGAATGGCCTTTACCATTGAACATCCTAGTAATTGCTGACAAAAAAATGAAACCTGTTAAATTCTGCTTAAAATTTCCTTAGTTTTAATAAGGCATTGTTAACATAGTTTTGATGGCACCTTTTTAATGCTATTTTTATCAAACTATAAAAAACTGTTTCCATGATTGCATAGAACAGATACCAATGCTCCCACATTTTGTGGGAGACTTTCGCATTTTAGATTGATCTCCTGCATTTCAATAAAATAACAAAAAAAACAAACAGTATATCCTTTGTACATACTTTTATTTATTTAAATTTAAATAAAAGTATGTACAAACGATATGCTGTTTGTTTGTTCTTGGCTTGTGAGGGGCAGTGCATAATAAACTAACATAAGCAGTGTTACGAATTTTTTATTATGATCGCCGATACTAGTAACACTTCCATATACAGCCTTATGTTTTTTCTCTAGATGAACTTTTAATAGTAATTAAATAATGATTGTAATTTGGGTTGAGAAAGATTATATAAACAGTTACCCAAGATTTAGATTACCATTTGATTATCCAAACAGTTACATGTATAAAATTAACATCAATAGGCCACGTGTGTCTACAGGAGATATGATGCAAGACAGTTCTAGGCCAAATGGTTGTTAAGAAATCTACTACATGGCTTCAGTTTTAAATCAGTGAAAGAGAACTTGTAAAAAATTATCTTTGTGTGACCATGTTAATGAGAAATCAGTCAAATATCACTTCTTGGTCCTGTATGGGAAGTTATTATACCATTTTTCAACCAATCAACACACAGGACTTAGTTATTGGCACTAAAAGTTTGACTTACAATGTAATATTAAAATTTAAGTCTTAATACCAGTTCCTGTTCCTTGTTGGACATAAGCTGGGTCACCTCACCCAACAAGCTGTTCCTGGATTCTACAGGGGTATCCAGGGTGCCTCTTTTGAACATAATGGCCACCACCTGAAGTACTTGTTCTTTCACATACTTCTGTATGCTGCAACAGAAAACATCCTACTTTGAAGGCGAGTTCTTTTGACAAGCTTTTCTACAAAGTATATTTGGTATAAATGGGAAAAACTGATACACTTAATAATTATTATACTTATTGATACAGAGTATTATTGCCTACTAATTAAAATAATGATTTGGGGAGTACATTCAGACACACTGACGTTAGTGAACTTCAATAATCTTTTAGCTAGCTGATCTGCAATTTACAGTACTGTTGGTTCTGTAACAATCATGTTAAAGATTTACTGAAAGTTGGTTAAAAGAAGAAACACTGATATACTAATGCTCCCAGCCCAACCCCCCCCCCCCCCCCAATACCAATTTCGCTCTGATTTCTACATATTCATTCATTAGTCTCCATACTACAGTATGTACTTTAATAAAGCAAGTGTATAATGTAAGCTTAGACATCTTTTCTAGTCACAGCTGTAGTCCTTGGACCAGTTGTTCAAAAGCAGACAACTTTGTTTACTGGGTTAAGGAAAAATTCAAGCAGATATATATCTTTAGAATGAAAGGTTTCTTTTGCTAGTAACAAACACTTCTCAGAATTTCAAACAATACAAGCAAAATTATTAGTATAAATTTTCAGCCAAGACGAAGTAAAGAAGTCCTATGTGACTAGTACTACAGCTGGCAATAATTCAAGTTAAAGCTAAATAACATTTTATAAACCCAGGTATTATAACTGAAGACTAGTGATAAATTAAAGGATGTAGTGCAAAAAAGTGTAAATTTGTGATTTTCTACAAAATGTTAAATTCTCCCAATTGTTATGAAAGGATAATAGGGATAAAGTAGGGAGAATTGAGAACTCCATCAAGTCACTTAAAAGCCAATTTTACACTAGACCCCTCAATTGGTGAAAGTGTTTGTTTGACCCCTTCCCTGCCGGACCATCCAGACTAGCCCAATTGCTGCTACCAGCGGCCATCTTGGCCATCTAAATTTATCATCATTCCCTCAACAACCAGGCATTAGTGTTAAGGGCATATAATTATATACCTTCATGATAAATTGGGTAAATCTTTAAAGGATGTATATGTATGTTGTACATCCATGGCAGGGAAGATATTATCAAGTTAAAACCTCAGTTACCAATAATTATTTTCCAGAGTATATTTCAACCTGCACCACAGTTAACTCACACCCCCACATTTTTATCACTAAGAGAAACAAAAGTCAACTGATAGACCGCATCCTCATTCATTCACTTTTTCTATGTATATATCATCAAGTAAGCATTCAAATCTAGCAGAACATTTTGTTGAAAGTACAGTATATAGTACAAGTGTTGTACTTATAGCCAGATCAACTTCAGAATCTAACAGATAATCCACACTGGTAGATTACCCACACCTTCTCCAATGCAAGGTAAAATTAACAGATACTGTAACATGCAAGTTGTAGTCTGGAAAATATGATACCACAATTTACTAAACTACTTTGGTGACCTACATTCCCATTGAAAATCCATGTACAAATATTTCCTGAGCTTCACTTATTAATAAATGGTTTTTTAAGTAGTTCTAGATCCTTTGCACATGCAAAAATGAAATCTCTAACCCTTGTTTTTGTGTGACAAATGCCAGGAGGAATGAACGTAATGACTCAATGTCTGCTTTTTGAAGTAAATTCCATTCTCGAAGAACAGCATCCTTGATTGTTGATGCAGCCTGAAATAACACATAATCACTCTTGCTTTGCTCTGGAATGAAACATCAAACAAATACTAAAATTAATACAATAAATTTTATTCTTGTATTTTGCTCTAAAAGGTAGCTAATTGAGGACTCAATAAATACAATAATCGATCAGTAAGTGACTGGGTTCTTTTTTTCTAGAAAATGAAAGACTAGACCATTGACTTAATGCACCTGTCTTTGGACACTGTGGCAAAAGAAGGCGGCACAAAAATATGTTCAACCCTCAACAAGGCCAGGGCTCAAACGCTGGGCCTCGCACTTGGCAGTATGAGATCTAATACCAACTGAGCCTGACGCAAACACACACACTTCATAAAATTAATGGTCTTTAACTACTTTAGTAAATAATAAAATTTTTAAAAATGTCTTAAATTATAAAACTAATTATTTGAAACAAAACACGACTGCACTCAGTTCATACAATTTACTAGTACAGTAACTACAAACTCAAAGCATAGAATTCATTTGCACGCTCTTCATCTGCACCTATTTAAATATTTACCTGGAAATCAAACTAGTTTAAATGACAAATATAAAAACATATATAGTAAAAAAAAATAGCAATGATGATCATGTTATTTTCAGAATAACGGCTAGCATCGGCGATCCAGAGAACTTCGATTTATACTTAGCGTCGATCTACGCACACTTCACATTTTTAATTCGACTTTTGTTCGACCTAAGATCTGATCTTATTTCCCGTAGAATCTACAATAAACAGCACAAAAACGCATCAGAAATCTTACCTAGAATCTGTCTGCAGAAGTTGTACGGGCATTTCGATTTTTTTAAGTTGAGAAACACTTGTTCGGCCGCGTGCCTTTGATCTGAACTGACCAATGATGGAGGAGCCTGGAAATTATTTGATCCAATAGAAAGAAAACTGAATGAGATCTGAAAACTAAATGATCAACTATAAAAAACTTTCCCCTTACCAACACAATGGAAGCCGCTTGTTCTAGCTCCTGTAACGAATACATGGTTTTAGAACAACTAAAAATCCCCTAATCACAGATCACGGTTCGTCCGCCATTTTGGCGGAAGAAATGAAGCAAACAAAGTTTATGCGGATACTTCGTGTAAGCTTGCACAAAATAGTCAATGGGAGCACTTTGGCCGTTGCTCGCACATATACGGCCCGTAAAAAAAGAAACAAAAAGAATATGATTGAGCATGATGAGAAATGCGAACGCACTAAGAAATTTCGTTTTCTTACAACCGTCCCACTCCCCCCTCCCCATTCCAATTTCACTCTCCCACATTTTGCGGGAGACGTTGCATTTTAGAAGAAAGAGTAGAAGAAACTTGAAAAATTAGAAGAAGAAGAAGAAGAAGAAGAAGAAGAAGAAGAAGAAGAAGAAGAAGAAGAAGGAAAAAGAAGAGGAGGAAAATTAATCCATACCGAGGCGAGGGTATGAGGTAATGGGGTATTGCACTGGGTTCTCGTATGCAGTTTCAGGGAATTGTCAGTCAAATTGGTGTAAAAAGCCGTTCAACTGCACGCGAGTCCAGGCCCCTGAGGGAGCACGGTCCAAAAAATGGCGGCTGAGTGAGGTAAGGAACTTTCAGGGTTTTATTTTTCATTTTTTTTTGTATGTACGGCGCGGATTGGTCAGGAAAGCTGGCAAACCACAAAATACACAAAGATGATTTGTTTTATGTCGAGCGAACCATCAACGTGCATATTCTATGTTCCAGTTACTGTTTTACAGTAACTGAAACAATAGAGAATTTGGATGTTTTGAATGGCTACTTGTTCAGTTGTTGATTTGCATTTCAAACCCTTTTGTGTTAGAATAGAAAACAAAGAAAGGCGAACAGAGATATACAACAATGGTTTCCTAACCAGCATCTGAATGTTATTTTGATTCAGTTTTCAAACTCTTTTGTGTTTTTGTGCACGAAAACACTAGGAAACAAAAGAAAAAGGCGAACAATGGTTTCCTTACCAGTCCGTGTATGTTACTTATATATAATTTAACCTTTAATAGCTTCTTCAAGCCTTTATATCTATATGATATTAATTAAAACTCTGATGTTGGCCGTACTTATTATAGTTATTCCATAAAAGACAATTTATACTTTTGTAGAAAAATGATTTATTAGTTTTTTTTAAACTATACACTGTGTTGTTATTGTTTATGTGTATATACAAATTGTCTTTCTGTTTGTGTGTGTGACTTTTCATTTGTTTAGTTATTTATATCTAATTCCACTAATGTCTTGTATCTTTTCAGCGTGACCCATGTCCTTGATCATGACATCTGCATTGAAATGCATTGTGTCTCCTTAAGCCTTCCCCAATGCACAAAGTCATTGCTTCAAAGAATGTTCTATCTGTAAATACCAAATATAAGGAATTATAAAAAAGTAGTCAAAACTTATAGAGGATATTACATGGCCGCGCGGAGATACGAATTTTATCTTCGAGTGTTGAAAAATTATCTCACAAGTAAGTGCAGCGAACGAGTGAGATATTTTCAACATGAGAAGATAAAATTCGTATCTCCAAGTGGCCATGTAATTTTCTCTTTATCACATACTAATTGAGATTCTGGGTTTAATGCAAAATTGACATTTTTATTGACACAGAAAATGATTTAAAAATTTACCAAATTCAAATTTCCATATCATTCACACGTGATGATATGGAAATCGTGTGTCCTGATTGGCTGTTTTTGATATCACCACATGTGATTGATATGGGTGGCTGATGTGCTCTGCATTTCACCGATCTACTACCAGAAAGCACCATGCAGTATTAAGGTGATTTCCATCACTCTGTTTCAGTTACATAGTGCATATATACAGTAAAGAAAATTAATAATTTATAAAATGAGCATGCATGCTCTGTTCAGTTTTAGAAACATATGTGTGGAATCTTAGTTCACAAAAGAAGTGATAAAGTGAACTAAAAAATTCGCAAGTGTTTCTATCAATGAACAGAGCAAGCAAGAGAGTTTTATATTTCTTTTATGAAATAAGTCACACAATGCAAACAGCCAATAAAACCCCTTGACATGAATGGCAGAAGCAAAAAGATATTGGGAGGGGGGGGGGTGACTGGTGTGTGGACATATGCAGAAACCCTATATTATTCATATTTTCAGTGCGTCACCACAGCCAATCAGAATGTATGCATGTGTTGTATCTCCTTTATACTACAACTGCCAGTGTACATGTGCTGATGGCAAATCACTAAAGTAAATGTAGATAGCAAATGACTGTAACCTGCATAGTAGCCGGCCAGTTCTTTTTCAGAGGGTAGAGAGGGTGGGGAGCCTATGGTGTGAGAGACAAGGGGAATAGGAAGGAAAAGGGAGAATCTAGAGCTTCCCTCCTTTCCCCATTCTCCCCTCTCCCCTACCTCTGCCCTAGTCCCAATCCTAATGCACTGCTACACTGTTACTGGTGGCTACTGAAGGAAAACTGACTGGCGCAGCTTAGAAAGATGGTTGACAAAAATGCTTTGACTGTTGGTTTGTTTTATTGCCTGTCAGTAACAATGCCAAGTTTAAGGTTAAACTATTTTATTAATAGCTATTAATTTTGAAGGTTTCTTACTTTTTTTTCTTCCTGGACAACAGGTTCTGTAGGCGAATAGCAAGTTGTTAGTTAACAAGGTTTTGTAACCAGTTTCAAAATTTCTTTAAATAAATTTATATAAAGTTTATAATAAATAAATAAATAAATAAATAATAAATATAATAAATTTACCCTTTTGGCCCAGGTCAGATGATGTGTTGCTTAATTTTCCTAAAATTAATGGAACCCTGCATACTTTTCAAAGTAGGACCTGAATTTAGTCCTGGAAAAACAATTTGCGTTTCATCTTCAGTTGTTGAACTCAGTGCATTAATTGATCACTCTCCATTTCTCATAGTATACAGAACACTTTGCTTTGTATGAGTTTGTAAGGAGAAGTTTGATGTTTAAATAAGCCAGGTTTTCAAAGCAGGTTTGATAATTTGTTAAGATTTGATGAATATACTTTACCAAACAAAAACTGATAACAGAGCTTTATACATGTTAATTTTATAGTGCAGAACCAGTACTTTGAGGTAATGATATAATTTCTCTCAAGAATGGACATGAATTAAATGACAATGAGCTGGTAGTGGAAAGAGTTCTACTCTTATTGCTTTCCTTATATGGACAAAAGTACTGTTTATCAGATTGTTTGGTCTTTAGGTTGTTATATATTATACAAGTTTGTCTGATTGTGAGAGTTTTCGAAGAGAGCCATTGTGGTTCTAGCTCACCTTAGTTGTTGAGCAATTATTTTTGGCTGTATATATTAAAGTAAATGGTCTAAATATATTGGGATATATATAATTAATTGTCTGCCAGAATCCTGATATGGCTAAGTGTTGCTGCGTATTGTCAGGACTTAAGGAATATCAGGAATATATACTTACTTGCGCAGCTTGAAGCCAGTTTAGTCATTCTCTGCAGCAGCTTTTCAATCTGTTTTAAATAGTATTTGAAAAAATAATTTGAAACTTGATAAACCAAATTAATATTAAATTAATGTATATTTGGCAGTGAGGAAAAAGAAACAACTTTCATTTGCTTGTCATTTTTCTCCAAAATGCCATTAATAGGTATATTTTATAATTTTTTTTTCTAGTATGCAATTAGCACTTTGTTTTATTTTGGGTTCATTAAAAGAGGTTAGCCACTAATGACTTGAGGAAGGATTTATCTAGTATAATTAAAAGAGGCGTAAAATATACATCATTTTTTTTTTCACTGGCATATTATAGAAAAGGTTACAATAAGATATGAATGGTTGTTTAATGTTGATACTGAACATATAAAAAATGTGCACATGTAACTTGCTTACCTTTATGGCTTCGGGTTTGTCTGCAAAAAGACAATTTTAAAACATAAGATTAATATTGATAATAATGATAACATTTATTGATAGTAATAATGGTTTTCTTTATAGTCGAGCATTTAGTGAATATTTGATAACCTGCTGTACTTAAAAAAATACTTATTTAAATTGTATGCAAATTATGTATGAAATACATGTAAAATGTATTTTTTTAAAAAAAAATCTAAAATTAAGGTATCCACAAAACACTCTACCTACATATAACCTATTATGAATTTTTCTTTTTATGAAACGCCTCATGTTGATCAGAGTTTTGTGGCGCTGAGCTTTTGTGTTTTAAAAAGTGTTTAACAAATTTCTATTTTGATTAAGCAATATTCCCAGCAGGTGGTTTTTAAGTTTTTACATTTTAATTTTAAGTTGTTTCTTAGTTTTTCAGTTGTCTACCCCATAACCCCCTTTTGTAATAACATACCACAACTTCCCAAAACTAAAATAACACGCCTAATATTCTTGGGTTGCAATCATTCCCTAGAGACACCAAAAACAAAAGATGAAGTGGCCATGTTGGTGCTCCAAACAAAAGAAATGATTAAAATTCTTTTGTTCAAGACCACCAACATGGCCGCCATGACGTCACGTGAAAACCAGCAATAGTACTGAGACTTTCCCATACAAAGTCTCGAAAATTTATTCAAAAACAACACAATCATATTGAACTATTGTAAAGTTTGATATGTGTTATTTTTGTACCTCCTCCGATTTTTTGTACCAGTGTTCTAATGCTGCCAGAAACTGCATCAATCTGAAATGTGATATACCTCAAACTTACTAAACTTTCAGATAATAGGAAGTGCATGCATGCATGCAGGAAAAACAGTTTGGGTTATTTTGGATAGGTCTGATTGCCATACACGTTCTTTTATAAGAACAACGAGGCTGAGATTGTTGTAAACATGCATACACATACTTCATAGGAAAATAGAAAAGTTTTTGTAGTAAAAGAATGATCAACAATTTAAACTATACATAGAAATAGAAACTAATTAAGGACAATTGGAGGCTCAAATCGCTAAAAAATTAAGAATGAGCTTCGGCCAAATTTACTTGTTCTTTTAAAAAAGAAGCGTGTATTTGTAAAATGCTAATTGTCAAACAAAGAATGCAAAAAAATGTTTGAACAAGACAAAGTGCTGCTCCGTTTTCCAGGTTTGATTTGTACAACAACTATAGAATGCATTATAGTTATACACAAATAGTTAAATAAAGTAGCTACATGAAATTAAATAATCATACACAAAACTAACCTCAAAATTGGTGATGGCCTAAAACAAATAAACAAGTAGAAAAATTTAGAGCGGTCAACATAGGATCCTAGCTATTTTTGATCGGGGGTGGAAGCGTAGTTTGAATCAATCTTGAGTCACAGCTAAAAAATTTGAAGGAATCATGAATAACATTATCTCGCAGGCTGTGAATCATGAAGAATTCTATAAATGAATCATGAATCATGAAGAAATTCTATAAATGAAGCATGAATCATTGGTCAAAAAATATCTGGGAATCACGAATTATCATACTGAAAAGATTCCGCTTCCACCTCCGATTTTGATTGTATTTAATTACCGGGTTCGCACGTCCTGGAAAATCGTGGAAAAGTCCTTAAATCTTAGAAATCAAAATCCAGGCCTGGAAAAGTCCTGGAAAAATCGAATTTTGAAAAATATCCTTGAAAAGTTTGGAAAATTATCAAAAATAGATTAACGAATACTATCGAGAACTCAATAAGCCACACGTTCCGTTTCGCGCTTTACATGCGCAAATTAATGGCAAATCGTAAAGTGTACGGACACAGTCACAATGAATTATAATTCGAATTCTAGGGCTATTTTGTTTTGTTTTGCAACACCGAGAGAGAGCTGGGCACGAGGACAGACACTTTAACTATGGAAAGTGCCCAGCTCGATAATAAAATTGCAGAATTGGGGGAAAATGCTGAAAAAGTTTAAATTGAAGGTACTTAGTATTCCAGTTAAGAATTTGTTTATTATTTAAATGTTATCTGTGTATCAGTATACACTCCCAATGCTGTTCATTGATTCACTGAATTCATTTAAAGAAATTATGTCCTGGAAATCTATTTGTCCTGGAAATGCCCTGGAAATGTCCTTGATTTTTACTTGCTAAATTCTGTACGAACCCTGTAATTAGGATAGCACACTTTTCGGTCGAAATACAACGCATGCAGTTATTTAATTTTGTCCGATGCATAGTTTTTACTGGGGTTTTGTGAAAGCCATACAGCACATACTTTTCAACTGTCTTTATTGAATACGTGTTACATAAGGTGTTTTTTATTTAAAAGTTTTTCTTACGTTTTTCTAAATTTTCTTAATATAGCCGGTTCTTAGTGTGAATGGAAGTATTTCAATTTTGGATGAAATTTGAAATAACGCTGGTATCAGAGCAGTGGTGCAATGTCCTTGTACGAGTTTCTTTCAAGACCTTATAACTTGGAAAAGACAGCTCACCTCCATTAGCTTTTTAGGTGAAATTTTTGTCACTCGCCAACGATTTTCAAACGGCAAGCCCTGAGCTCTAGAGATATTGTAGTAAGAAATATTCTGGAAGTCTATTATTTGCTCGTGTATACATCGATAACGTATAAAAAAGTCGATCCCCTTTTTTGGTGTTTTGAACACGTGTTTAAGTCGAAATCAGTTCTTAGTCCATTTTAAACGCCGCAAAACCTTGACATAGACACGAGGAAATATGGTAATAGTTCAGGCTTTTTCATTAAACGAATTTAGGTTATAGTTAAGTTGGACTCTATGCATATATACACTGCTCTGTATTAACTGATAGATTGTAATAATATCGATAGTACCTAAGTAATAATAGAAATGGTAATAATAGCCGGTATAATAAGATGGTGTTATAATTGAAAAATGATTATTAAATACTTACATTTTCAACAAGATGTGCCGTTTCTTTGATTGGATCTTTTATTAACAATGAATCAAAAATACAATTTGAATTATTATTTTAGTATGATATAGTAGCTAGTATATACTAGTATAATGATACTTCAGTATTTAACAATTATCCTTACTTTAAGTGTAGATGAAGTGAAAATATTTATAACTTTAGTAGATAGACCTAGCTAAATAAGGTATAGTGGTGAAAATTTTTTGTCAAAAATTTTTATGGTTCTTGAGGTATTATCATTTGATATTTTTAACTGATGAAGTCATGGGTTTTTTTTTTTGATGGTTCAGTGCAGGTTTCGTTCAAATTTATCCAAAGGTTATGGATTAGTAGCAGCTGTAACTCTGATTGAAACAAAAGGCAAGTTTGTCGGAACAGTATATAGCGCCATAAATTGAGAGCTTTAAATGTTAACATCTCAAAAATCATAAAATATTTTGACAAAACTATTTCACTGAATTCCTCATTTGAGCTAAGTTGGAAAATTCTAAGTTATACCATACGCAGGTTTTTAGGGATGTACCGCCTTGGCCATTAAGTAAAGGTCCGTGTAAGAACTAGGCAACATCCCATTGTTCTGCGGCATTTCGCTTTTCCCAAACCAGAATGTCCGCATTTTCATACTGAAAATACATCAACCAGTGTACAACATAGTTTCAGTTAAAGTAAAAAGCAGTAAAACTCTATTTTAAAGCAATGTTTCTTTTGTGCTACAATAATTTAGCCAATCATAGAAC